>JAGKTK010047808.1:0-12080 GCA_018397895.1 Paralithodes camtschaticus | reverse complement strand
ACATTCTTGCCATTTTATTATATAGGCTAGGCTGTACAATCCAAAACTTGGCTGGGGTATTTTCATATTGGTGTTCCCTTCTTAAGTTGAAAAACAAGAAAATTCGAGCCAATTTTTGCGGTGGTTAAAACTGATGTCAATTAAATTAGCCGTAAAATATTACTAAAACTACCACCAATTTTCCCATGGGATTTATTTTGGTTTTAGGTAGTTTTCAGCATTATGCAGTAGCCTAATTGAAAAGGAGGAAAAGATGTAGTATCCGGGTGTAAGGTCGTCATGTTTACATAGGTCGATCGTTCACAGTTAAGTTAATTTTGATGGCTATCTTTTCTAATATTTGACCTCTGCTGGCAATATAGCCTATATGATGATAAGTCATGGGGGGGGGAGGTAAAACCCCCTCCACCTATATATTATTGTATCCCACACCTACAGCAGTCAAAATAGACGGGAACATGATCGCTACCATCTGCGTAGTGTAAACAAGGCACCCGGTAACTACATTCTTGCCGTTAAAATTAGTTACAATACCGGTACCTGGAAAATTATATCCCCATCATCCAACCATCTTAAGAAACTCAAATGTACCGGTATGTCCTTTTCAGAGCAAAACAAAAATAAATAACAATTTGTAATAGAGATGGAACGAATATCAATTTTCACTATTTGCGAATACGAATACAATTTTTTTTTGGTAAATTTCGCGAATACAAATAGCGAATAGCGAATACTTCAATCTTTCTTGAAGGATGCAATTATTGTCATCCTTCAAGAACTGGTAATTCTTTTTATATCACCAACAAACGTTAATTAAATTACCGGTACTATGAAATGAATTACCGGAATCCAATGACGATGTGAAAAACCTGAGCCAACCATTGGGAAGGATGTAGTAGGCTATCCGGGTGTACAGTCATCATGTTCGATCGATCTTGGTTAAGTTTATTTATTTTGACGGCTTTTTTTTCTGTTATTTGCCCCTTGCTAGCAATATCTATGATGATGACAATAAATCCTGAGGGGATGAGGGTGGGCAAAGCCCCCCTCATCCTACTATTTTATCCCACGGCAGTCAAAATAGACGGGAACATGATTGTGAGCGTCCAACGCCGCCGCCGCCGCTCCGCATAATGTTAACAAGGCGGGCACCCGAATAGGGTAGAATGTAGAATTCGGGCATACTGCCAGCCTTGTTTACACTACGCGGAGCGGTGACGGACGCTTGCCATCATGTTCCTGTCTATTTTGACTGCCTTTGGATACAATAATATGTTGAGGGGGGCTTTGTGCCTTTGTCCCCCTCAGCCCCCCCCCCATGACATATTGTCATCATCATATATATAATATATTTCCAGCAGGGGGCAAATAACCAAAATAAATCGCCGTCAAAATAGACGCGAACTTAACAACGGCGATCGACAAATGTAAACATGATGGAGCTCACCCCCCAATGTCATGTTGTCATCGTCATATTGCCAGCAGGGGGCAAATAACCAAACCAAAAAATCACCGTCAAAATAGACACGAAGTTAACTGCGGCGATCGCCCTATGTAAACATGACGACCGTACACCCAGAAAATACATCCATCCCCATTAGCCTAACCTAACAACCTTACCTAACCTATCCTAGTATTATGGGTGGGGGCTGCCGCCCCCACACCCCCGCTTTGACTTAGATTTTTGGTATATTTGTCTGTGAAGTGGGTATTTTTCAATTTGTTGATAACGCAAATCGGGATGGATGTAGAGTTCGGGCGTACGGTCGTCATTGTTTACATAGGGCGATCGCCGCGCTCGCACTTACGTTCCCGTCTATTTTGACGCTATATTTTCTGCTATTTGCCCCGTGTCATTACTACATGAATACTAGGTTAGGTTAGGTCAAAATAGACGGGAACATGATGGGAAAGGTCCGACGCCACTACGCATAGTGTAAACAAGACTGGCGGTACGCCCGAATTCTACATTCTACCCCGCAAATCCTCCATGCGGACTATATGGAGAAAAATATGGCGAATCTATTGGTGCCTATTTTCCCTAATAAATTGATTCTAATAAGGCGGATGTAGTGTCCTTGAAGATTATCTAGCATTCTTCGTGAGCAAACGAAGGGGACATCTAATAATAGACGGGAACATGATTGCAAAGGTCCGACGCCTCCCCCGCCGCCGTCATGTTTACATTTGTCGATCGCCGTGGTTAAGTTCGCGTCTATTTTGACGCCAGTTTTTTCGGTAATTTGCCCCCTGCTGGCAATATATATGATGATGACAATATGCCATGGTGGGGTGAGGGGGGGAAAAGCCCCCCCCTCAACATATTATTGTATACAAAGGCAGTCAAAATAGACGGGAACATGATGGCAAAAGTCCGATGCCACTATGCGTAGTGTAAACAAGGCTGGCGGTACGCCCGCACTTAGCATTCTTGCCGGCTACCATAGTGCAGTGGGAATATGAACATGATTAGATTAATATCCAGTATTCGAGAATGGATAATAAGTCGTAGGCGTGTGCATAAACCTTTAACCTTTGTGGTGATGGGCTGGTCTATCAGAGTGAGAAGTGAGCGATCTCTGCCATACCCATAGCTTACTCTGAGTGTTCCTTTTACTTATATATTTTCTAGATCTCAAGTGATGGCGTCTCTTCTGTGGATTGAAATCCCAATCTACCAAGATTGGAAGCCAAAGCGTCACATATTTCCTTTGCCCCTCAACTTTTTCTTCATAAATGCTGAGGGGCACAGGGCCCTGGGTGGGGCTTTGGTTTCCCGGGTGTTTCTGCACCCTCCTCAGCTCCCCGCCATGGAGTGGCTTCGGTCACCCAGCCTTTATTGTAGTCGACAGGGAGGGTTCTGTGGGGGCGCTCGGTTATGGCCTTGGCCTTGATCGGGGCCTTGGGGCTGTTCAGCCAGGCAGCTTGGGGAACAACAACAACAACAACAACAACAACAACAACCTTTAACCGTCTTGGTGGTGTAATGTTTAAGGTGTCTAAAAATCTGTGTGTGATAACCCAGGTTCGAATCCTGGTGGATCACATACTGTACATGCTTTCATAAATTTCATTGGAGGTGTTTGGTGTTGTGGTGAAATTAATAAAAAAATAGATTCATGCATAAAACTTATTTTCCGGAAATTAAAACCTTTATGAATAGGTTAGCCTTTAGGCTAGGCCTATCGGCAAGAGTTGCGTTATCAGGCATATCACCTGGCCGAGTATAGGCTATCCTAGTGTTTACTAATTTATAGGCTACCCCTTTGAAAGGACATTAGCTGGGTAGGATGTAGTTACCGGGTGTATCGCCAGCCTTGTTTACACTACGCGTACGCATAGTGGCGTCGGACGCTTGCCATCCTTTTCCTGTCTATTTAGACTGCCTTTGAATACAATAATATGTTGAGGTTGGGCTTTGCAGACTGCCTTTGGATACAATAATATGTTGAGGTTGGGCTTTGCCCCCCCTCACCCCCCCCATGACATATTGTCATCATATATATTTCCAGCAGGGGGCAAATAACCAAAATAAATCGCCATCAAAATAGACGCGAACTTAACAACGGCGATCGACAAATGTAAACATTGACGGAGGCGGCGGACGTTTGCAATCATGTTCCTGTCTATTTTGAATGCCAATGGATACAATAATATGTTAAGGGGTGGCTTTGCCACCCCTCACCCACCCTAGGCCTTCTCCAAGTCCATAAATGCAGCATACAACTTTTGTCGCTTCTCCAGATATTTCTCCACAACACATTTCAGGGCAAAAATCTGAGCTACACATCCTATCCCCTTCCTAAGATGAATACAGTATGTTAACCGTTTCCCCTGCAATATTGACTGAAAATGCCCAAATAAATTGCAAATCCTCTTCAGATTTATTTAAAATATGTAAAATTATACCAAATACCAACTAGCCTACAGTAGCACAACAAACAATAAAATACACTAACCGGATAAATAAATGGAAGAAATACCCAAAAAGATTAATATGTTAACCCTTTACCCAGCAATACTGACTGAAAATGCCCAAATAGATTGAATGTGCTCTTCAGATTTATCTGAAATATGTAAAATTACACCAAATACCAACTACATTAGCACAAAACTCAATCAAGTACACCAACAGGATAAATAAAATGTAAGAAATAGCCCTAAAGATGAATTTATCTATCTATCTATTGCCGGACGCCTTGATGCCAAAGGGGTGGCCACGAATGAAACGCCCCTATGTATCTCTGTCCCCAGTCAGTCGACGCCCCTCCTCCCATCCAGCACCGCTTTCACACATATACTTTTTAACTCCATCCTTCCACCTCTCTCTCGATTTATGTCTCCCTCTGTCCTTCCATTTCACTTGTACACTCTCTTAGTCATTCTCTCGCTTCCCATACGTTCCACATGGCCGAACCATCTCAAGGTGTTCTTTTTCGCACTTTCCAGTACATTCACACCACACCTCTCTCGTACTTCCTCATTCGTCTGTCTATCCCTCCATGTAACTCTGCACACACTTCTCAAGTAACTCATTTCCATCCCTTTCACTCTTGGTTTGAATCTCTCCAACAACGTCCATGCTTCGCTTCCGTAAGTCAGTGTCGGGATTACCACACTGTCATGCAAGGACTTCTTCAGTTCCATGCTGACCACCCTATTTCTTGTTACTGCTTTCAGCATTCCTACAACCCTCTTCCCCTGTTGCACCCTCTCCCACACTTCTTCATCCATACTCCCATCTTTACTCTGTACACTGCCAAGATACTTAAATGAGCTGACAATCTCCATAGCCTGACCGTTCAACTTCACCTCACACTCTGTGGCTTCACCCCTTTCGAAGACCATATCCTTGCTCTTCCCCTCATTTACCTTCAGATTCTATTTTTCGCACACTGTTCCAAACATATTTACCAGACCCTGCAACTCCCATTCATATCATCAGCAAACAGCAGTACACAAACATCCACCGCTCTTCCTTGAATTTCTTTTATGACTCCATCCATATATATATATATATATATATATACATACAGTATGCAGGAAAATCCACAAGGAAAGAAGAAAAACACGGAGTCCCAAGCGCTTTCGTTTATTATTACGATACATCTTCAGGGGAGGTCAGACAGACACGTGTTGCTGAGACTTTATTGCATATATATATATATATATACATATACAGGTATATATATATATACCGGTATATATTTAACAACCATGGGGGACATCATATACCCTTGCTTTAACCCAACGTTCAGATCAAAGAAGTAGCTCTGTTCATGCTCCACACATACTGACGCCTTTGCACCCTCATAATTATATACTCCACACTACTTTCAGCCGGGGCTGTTCAGCCAGGCTGCCTAGGGAACAATAACAACAACAACTGCTTTCAGCAACTTACCATCTGCTCCATATATGCTTCCTTCCCTTATCAGCGATACACCAACATCCACTGCTCTTCCTTGTATTTCTTTTATGACTCCATCCATATACTGTATATATAGAACAACCATCGGGACATCACACACCCTTGCTTTACCAAACATTCAGATCAAAGAACTCCCTCTGTTCATTCTCCTCACGTACTGATACCTTTGCACTCTCATGCATACTCTTCACTGCTTTCAGCAACTTGCCATCTACTCCATATATTCTCAGTACTTTCCACATACCTTCTCTATCAACTCTGTCATTCCACTCATTGCCTTCCCTTATTAGTGGTACACCAACATCCACTGCTCATCCTTGCATTTCTTTTATGACTCCATCCATATACAGTACAGTATATATTGAACAACCACGGGGACATCATACACTCTTTCTTTAACCCAAAATTCAGATCAAAGAACTCGCTCTGTTCATTCTCAACACATACTGACACCTTTGCACCCTCATACATGCTTTTCACTGCTTTCAGTAACTTGCTATCTGCTCCGTATATTCCAAGTACTTTCTACATACTGGTACCTTCTCTATCAACTCTGTCATAGGCCTTCTCCAAGTTCATGAAGGCAGCATACAACTTTTGTCCCTTCTCAAGATATTTCTCCACAACATATTTCAGGGCAAAGATCTGAGCTACACATCCTCTTCCCTTCCTGTGATGAATACTGTATGTTAACCGTTTCCCCAGCAATACTGACTGAAAATGCCCAAATATATTGCATGTGCGCTTCTGATTTATCTAAAATATGTAAAATTATACCAAATACCAACTACATTAGCACAAAACTCAATCAATCACAGAAACAGGATAAAAACATAAAATAAATACCCCAAAAGATGAATACGTTAACCCTTTCCCCAGCAATACTTACTGAACATGCACAAATAAATTGCATGTGCTCTTCAGATTTAGCTGAAATATGTAAAATTACACCAAATACTAACTACATTAGCACAAAAATCAATCAAGCACTTTAACAGGATAAAAAAAATGGAAGAAATAGCCCAAAAATGAATTTATCTATAGCCTACCGGTATATATTGCCGGACACCTTGATCCCCGAAGGGGTGACCACGAACGAAACGCCTGCATATTTCAAGCTCGCTTGAGTTATCACTCAATCATCTTTTAGAGCTTTTTGGCCCGGGGTAATTGCCACACCATCGCGTTATAAGGAGTTTGAGTGGGTTAAATTGCTAGATACGTAGAGGAAGAGGAATGCCAAGTAAAGCTAAACAAAAATATATAAGATATTTTTAACATGAGGTTGCTTATAATAATTTGTACCTCTGTAGTTTCTCCATGGCTAACCAAAAAGGTCACATTCCTAAAAAGCCCCAACCAAAAAGGCCAAACTTCTGTACAGAAAAAAGGCTACATCCCATTACCCTTATGGTGACCCTATCAAATAACCAAAACAACCAAACTTCTTAACCCAATTCCCGTGGGGCCCCTCATATAACGGAGACGATTTTCCGGCTATTTTGTAGCCTGTGAGCCAGGCCAGCTTTTGCAAGCAGCACGGATGGACGTCAGCCGGAGCCTACAGGCCCCGCCACGACACTGAGGTTTGTGTGAGAGAGAGCTCACTTATGTGCAGCGTCACACATAGCGAAAACAGAAAATAATTGGTAATTTTTAGCGATTTCGCCTATCGGATTTGGTAATTTTTAGCAATTTTGCCCTTCGTTTGCAAGATCCTTACAAGAAAACCAGACGTCGTGCAGGGATGATTCAGGAGTAATTTGAAAGCTATTACCGTACTTTCACGAATATATAATTGTTTTACGCTCTGGCTTTTGCTTATGCATGAAAATGAGCAGGGAATGAAGGCAATTTCGGGCAATTATGCCTACTCGTACAGGATTAATAGCTTTAACCAAAATGGTCACACTCCTTAATGGTCTAAGTGGCCATAGCCAAAATGGCTACACTATATTCCTTCTGTAGTTTCTCCATGCCCGATAAGATACATGATATTTTGATAAATGTGACACAGCCCTTGTATCCAACACAATACCCTGCGTGCAACCCCGCTTGAACCCCGCACAACGTTGCTTGCAACTTTAATTATTATTATTATTATTAATATTATTATTATTATCATTATCATCTATTTATTTATTTTTAAAACAGTAGGCTGAATAGGGTCGAATGGATACAAGCCAAAGGGAGAGGGAGAGAAATAGAAGAAAAGCGAGGTGGTCTCCCTTAACCCCTTCACAACCAGTATGTAATTTTCATCATATTCTGGTTACCATTAGACGATGTTCTTTAGTTTTTAAACTACCTTTTACGACTTAAATGGGTAAATGCGATCTCAATATACCCTCATAGTTTCATAAGGTCCTTCCTAAACTGCATAATATCATCTACTTTTAGCCAGAATCAAAGGTAAAATGGCGTCATGGTGCTGAAGGGGTTAATAATGGCTGCTACTGATGATGATTATGATGATGGTGATGAATATGGTGGTGGTGGTGATGATGATGATGGTGATGGTTGTGGTGGTGGTGGTAATGATGATGGTGATAAATATGGTGGTGATGATGATGGTGATAAATATGGTGGTGGTGGTCATGATGATGATGATGATGGTTGTGGTGGTGGTGGTGATGATGATGGTTGTGGTGGTGGTGGTGATGATGATGGTGATAAATATGGTGGAAGTTAGAGCAGAACATGAGCTGAATTAGAAGAACGTAACACTAATGTAAGCCGAACGAAAGCCGACCTTTTTTTAACGGTTTTTACACCCGAATGTCGGCCAAAAGTTAACGCATGCACTAACTTCTGGGCGACCCACAAGACATTCGTCTGTACCCATGAACATCCCCAGAATCAACAAGATCATTGGCCGAATTGACCCGAATCAACCCGAACCAGCTGAAATTTGATTTTTTTTTGCAAGTCATCCTATTCGGGAGTAGGTCGGCTGACGTTCGACTTCTGCATGACGCGGCTTTAACACAGTATAATTGGCGAGTGGAATAAGCTCCCTAATGAAGTTTTAGACAGTGGCTCAATAGACACATTTAAAACAAAAATTAGACTCTTACCATAGCGAAGTTGTTCTGGAGAAGATAATAATTACTGATAAGAAAACCTGGCAGAAATTAACATTGTTTTCAGTTAAAGAAAGAAGAAGGAACAACAACTAATAGTTAAAGTATGCATGACAATACTTATTCATTTCTAACTAATCTGTAAATTCCTTTAGGAGATTTCTAAATCCTGCAAGGTTATTAATTACTTCCTGTTTTCTCCCCCAAATGGGAACCGCCTTGATCCCAATGATTTGGGGAGTGTTACAGGTTAGGGGCTGGGCCCCCTACCTCCCTTTTAGGGTTGGGGTGCCACCCCTCCTGTCTTGGTTTTCATTGAGGGATCTACTGATTGGTTCTCTGCCCCTAAGGGCACTATTTCCGCTTCCTTTCTCTTTTTTTTAATTTATTCCCGCCTGCCACACTGCTTCATACCAGGCCCTGTGGGGTAGTACCACAGAGTCAGGCCCCTTAGATTGGGTTATAAGCCTTGCCATATTTGCGGGTAATGGTAGGCGCCATGCTTTGAGGCTGCCAGTGGGATGGGTACTTACCCTCATTGATAGATTGTCACCCACCTTTAGGCAGTCCCTCTCGAATAGTGTATCAATCCTCGCTGACCCTCTTCATGCTGAACCTATTGAAATTGGTGGCCTTGGCTGCTGATAGGAGGTGTCTTTTTTTTGTGTTTTTTTTTCTTTTTCTCCTCTACAACCTCAATTACCGCACACGCATTGGACTCTGTTGACGACCCCTGCACCAAATATGGCCATCTCTTCATCCTACACCACTCATACTACAACGAGCCTTAACGTAACCGGCCCTCCTGTCACATCTGGTTCCTCTATGACAGCTGCATTTTCGCTACCTGTGTCTTTTACCACCCTGTCGGACCTGCGATATCACCAAGATGAAAAATCGGGGTGCTATGGGCACGCTGCGAGAGGGCTTGTTATCACATAGAGGACCACGTCTCTTCAACATACTCCCGCGGCAAGTAAGGGACTTTAGGGGCATTTCATTAGACTGCTTCAAGAGAGCCCTCGATGTCAAAGTGCAAAAAGTGCCAGACGAGCCTATCTGCGCAGGGGAGCGCTCCTCCCCTTCAAACAATCTGCTGTACCAATTTTCAAACAACAACGAAGGGAAGTGCGCTCCTTGGTGCCACTAGCAGAGTGGTGAACTCCACATACGTGAACATAGGATGTGATTGTACCTATCTTAGATGCTGGCTCGACCTCCAACTGTATTAAGATCTTGACTTCTCTATTGTGTACCGCTTTGATCATGCCCTCTTACTCGAACTCCACTACTGACTCCCGTTTACTGATAGCAACATTAGCACCCCACTCCTGCCCTCCAGCGTCCCGTCAGCATCCTCGTCTCAAGTAGACTACTCCCTCGCCTCGTGTTTTGCAAGATATGTTTGGACCAGCCAGGTGGCTGAAATTCTTTACAGTCACTGTTGATCCACTCAACGACATTGAGCTCTACTCCTTCCTCCAGGATGAGGCGGGAACGGTTGATATGCATCTATGCCTGCCACTTCTGGAATGGTGGCAGTCCACACTGAGATTCAATTTGATTCACTGCAGTCACTCCTCTGTGAGCCCCGAGGGGATTTCTCAGGGCGGGTCGATAAGACTACCGGTATGAATCTCTGTGTCGGAACTATTGCTCTTCCTTCTGACATCTACTTAAAGAACCAGGACTTTACCCTAGCGGCTCCTCGTCTTTGTTAATTGCTGCAGAGGTATAACCACACTGTCAAAAAAGTTGAAATATACACCATTGGAGTGTGAGGTATAAGGGCTGCCATCTTTTTGCATCGTCAAGATCTACTTTGATTGTCATTAATTACCATCAACCATCAATATGGCAAGTTGCCAGCTATGTGTACGACAATATGTTTGACGCCTGTGTCAGTGCAGAACCTATTGGAAATTAGGACATCCAGACAAGTATTGCAGGTCCCCGCTTCCATTATGCTCACAGTGTGGTTCCGATCAACATCTTTATAACCACTATTCATCCACTGTGGCCGGGTGCACAAACTGTGGTGAAAACCACAGAAAAAATAGAAAAAATTAGGGGGGGTGAAGTGGAGAGAGAAAGGGAGGGGAGGAGAGGAAAGGCGAGAGAGGGGAAGCGGCATCCAGGAGGTGGAGATAAGGAGACCTACCATCTAATCACATATTGTTTCCATTTCACCAGCTGTAGGGCATTTTTTTAAAGTTTTTTTATTTAATTTTTAATTTTTATGGACTGTGTTCTGTAAGGCCTTTCACACTTCCCGGGTTCAAATCCTTCTGTTGGGTACCAAGTCATGATGGGATTTCCGGTAATGAGTGGGTCGACTCTTTGGCTTGTTCAGCCCTCACCTCTGGCACGACTGCATCCTAACCCATTCCTGTGACTGACAATTTCCCACACGTTGCTCTACTTCTCAATCGTTGTTGGCAAGACAAATGGATGCCCATGACGAATATCAAAGTAAACTCTATTAAACCCACTGTAACTCCCTGGCAATCCCCATCTCGTCTCAATAAACGTTGGGAGACCACCCTGGCTCGCCTGCAGCTAGGCTATATTAGGATCACCCAAGGCTTATTGATGTCAAGGGATGTTCCCGTGCTCTGTCTATGCAACCAGGCTCCTCTAACGGTCCAGCATCTTCTGTTCGAATGCCCCCGATTTTCCATTGCTCTTCAACAGACTTTCCCATCCCTCGGCCATCCCCCCTCTCTTGCCGATCTTCTTAGCAAGCCTTCATCTTTTTCTCTCCCACGCCTCAAAGCAATTTCTGACTCATTCATACCCGTCTTCTTCCCCTTCTTCAACGATATAATCCATGTCATTCCTTACCCTCCCTTAGGTTACTCCTTCCAGTTATAAACTTACGATATACTGCCACATTATCATTTTAGGCTTGGTGCTAGTCCTTGTCATTATTATTCTACCTGTTTTCATGTACGGGAAATTGCCGGAGGGTTGGGAGAGAAAGCCTTCATCTCTGCTATCCTTTCCTTCCACTTTCCCTTATTCTTTTGGTTGTTATCTCTACTAGGATTAAGTCCTGGCCACCTCGCAGGGATCGCAAGATCTGTGTGGCCTGTCTATTTATGTAAATATCTCTATCTCTCTCTCCTAACGACCCATAACGACATACTCACAGCTATACTCATAATCAAGCAATACAATGAACCATGATTTTGTCTTCAACTTTATTATTCTGTTGATTTATATGGGTGCCTGTATATGTGTTGTTGTTAGTCTTGTTTGTTTGTTGCATGCTATGTATATGGCTTGTCTGTTTGTGCTTGTCTTATTTTGACGGGATTAGTTTGTTTTGTCTCCATTTATTATGTGCCTATTGCTTGTTTACTTACGTGATTCATCACCATTTATCTGTGTTTACCTTTCTGATTCTGAGGCTGTCTGTGTCTGTGTGTGTGTCTGGTTGTGTATTTATCTTTGGCTGGATGTAACATGTATACATATGATATATATATATATAATTATATATAATATATATATATATACCGGTATGTAAATGAATTATCTGTTTGTGCTTGTCTTATTTTGAC
>JAGKTK010047806.1:0-12080 GCA_018397895.1 Paralithodes camtschaticus | reverse complement strand
AAGAGACTATGAACGGAGGAAGGAAAAACACAGATAAAACAAAAAGGTCCATGTGCCTAAAGGCATCCTCCATTCATAAAATGTTTGTAACAACTGGATTTAAACTTTTGTAGATTGTAAGTTTGTGGAAAGCAACTCGAGGGAAGTGAATTCCAAATAGTAGTAGTTCTAGGGATAAATTAATTTTGATAAGCAGAAGTTCTGCATTGTCGAGGAGAAAGTGTAAATTCATACAACCCTCTTCCCCTGGTGTACCCTCTCCCGCACTTCTTCATCCATAGTCCCATCTTTAACCTAAGAAGTGCGCATGGGGGGTATGAGACACCACACTCCTGTGCTGACATATTTGAGCTGTTCCCATCACTAACATCGTTATTTTACCATAAATAG
This sequence comes from Paralithodes camtschaticus, assembly GCA_018397895.1. Classification (NCBI taxonomy): domain Eukaryota; kingdom Metazoa; phylum Arthropoda; class Malacostraca; order Decapoda; family Lithodidae; genus Paralithodes; species Paralithodes camtschaticus. The sequence continues at coordinate 11,690 of JAGKTK010047806.1, read as the reverse complement.
CATTAATACTTATCCATATGCGCCTATTATAGGTTGATTATAAAGGTATTAACCTGTTACATCAATAAAACAAGTGGAAACAGCGTTTGGATGGTCAAAATCAGTGATACAGGCTGGGAGTTACATAATGTATGGCTGAGGCAACCCCCCTCCCGTCCTCTCCTCCCCTTGTCTGGAGAGACACTGTTACGCAATAGTCTCTCTCTCGCTCTTTCCCACGCTTGGTAACAGTGATGCCAACGCCCTGCTACCAGCTCGCGTCAGCTGGCGGGTGCCCAACCCCGAAAGGGGTTGAAATAGGGGAGCTATTCCCCCGCCAAAGGCGGCTTTCTAGGGCCTTTCCTAGCTGATGCCGAGAGGATTGGGTTCTAGTCATGTGGTGATGGACTGGTCTATCAGAGTGAGAACTGAGCGATCACTGCCATACCCATAGCTTACTCTGACTGTTCCTTTTACTTATATGTTTTCTAGATCTCAAGTGACGGCGTCTTTTCCGTGGATTGACCTCCCAATCTACCAAGATTGGAAGCCAAAGCGTCACATTTTTCCTTTGCCCTCAACTTTCTCTTCATAATTGCTGAGGGGCACAGGGTCCTGGATGGGGCTTTGGTTTCCCGGGCATTTCCGCACCCTCCTCAGCTCCCCGCCATGGAGTGGCTTCGGTCACCCAGGCTTTATTGTGGTCGGCAGGGAGGGTTCTGTGGGGGCGCTCGGTTATGGCCTTGGCCTTGCTCGGGGCCTTGGGGCTGTTCGGCCAGGCAGCTTGGGGAACAACAACAACAACAACAACCAGCTCGCTAATATTAGCACAAAAATATCTCACAGAATAAGGGAATAACAGGGAAAATAGGTGATAACTGAAGGAGGTGAGGAAAGTGGGGAAGGAGGGGAGGTGGAGGAGTGATATTTGGCATGGCCCAGGGGGAAAAAAAAAAAAACAAAAAAAAAAAAAAATGGTTTTGGGGTGTTTTAAATGGATTTTTTACCCAGACTCTTAAAGAGTCTTCAAGCAGTCGCCCAGGGAAACTCTTAAGAGTCTTCCAGCAGTTGCCGGGTTAGTCAACACACTGCCCAGATACTTGAAAGAGTTGACGATCTCCATAGCCTGACCGTTCAGCTTCACCTCACACTCTGTGACTTCACCCCTTTCGAAGACCATAACCTTGCTCTTCCCCGCATTTACCTTCAAATTCCGTTTTTCGCACAATGTTCCAAACTCATTTACCAGACCCTGCACCTCCCATTCATTATCACTCATCAGAACTGTATCATCCGCAAACAGCAGTATAGGTAGCTTCCACTCAATTCCCTCCCTTTTCAGCGATACACCAACATCCACTGCTCTTGATAGTATTTCTTTCATGACTCCATCCATATATACAGTAAACAACCACGGGGACATCACACACCCCTGTTTCAAACCAACATTCAGGTCAAAGAACTCGCTCTGTTCACTCTCCACACGTATTGCTGCCTTTGCACCCTCATACATGCTCTTCACGGCTTTCAGCAACTTGCCATCTACTCCGTATATTCTAAGTACTTTCCACATTCCTTCTCTATCCACTCTGTCATAGGCCTTCTCCAAGTCCATAAAGGCAACATACACCTTTTGTTTCTTCTCCAGATATTTCTCCACAACACAATGCAGGGTATAAATCTGATCTACATATCCTCGTCCTCTTAGCAAGAAAGTACATTTGCCAAAAAGGAAAGTATGGTTGTTGGAGAAAAAAAAGGAGTACAGAGACAGATTATGTTGATAGCAAATGGAACTTTATAGAGCACAGCCTCCTCGTTACCACAGACAAAGTATGTGGTAAAACAAAGGGGCCACCCAGACATAAGTTCTCCTGGTGGTGGAACAACGATGTCGAAGCTGCAGTCAAAGAGAAGAAGAGATGTTTCAAAGTACATGTATGGAAGGAAGATGACAGCAAGGGAGAATACCAGTCCGCCAAACGTAATGCTAGAAGAGAGGTCTACAGGGCAAAGAAAACCACAAAGGATAGTGTAATGTTGTTGATGTTGTTGTTGTTCCCCAAGCTGCCTGGTCGAACAGCCCCAAGGCCCCGAGCAAGGCCAAGGCCATAAACGAGCGCCCCCACAGAACCTTCCGTGCCGACCACAGTAAAGCCTGGGTGACCGAAGCCACTCCATGGCGGGGAGCTGAGGAGGGTGCGGAAACGCCCGGGAAACCAAAGCCTCACCCAGGGCCTTGTGCCCCTCAGCAATTATGAAGAGAAAGTTGAGGGGCAAAGGAAAAATGTGAAGCTTTAGCTTCCAATCTTGGTAGATTGGGAGGTCAATCCACGGAAGAGAGCCGTCACTTGAGATCTAGAAAATATATAAGTAAAAGGAACAGTCAGAGTAAGCTATGGGTATGGCAGAGATCGCTCAGTTCTCACTCTGATAGACCAGCCCATCACCAAAGGTTGGGGAGCTCAGTGGTCTGGTTAAACTTCTCACAAAAAAAAAAAAAAAAAAAGGATCTAAGGTTACGGTACTTTGGAATGTTGCATAATCACATTATAGCCAAGATATTTTGTTTATTAGCAAGTTGTACCTTAGGATTAAGTTGAATAAAGCTTGGCAAGCTGCAACCAAGTCTTTCAATATCACAACAACCAACATGATGGACAGTATGATGGTTAAGCCGGTATCACACGAGCACTTTTTCACTCAACATTTATGCTCAACACTGATCTGGCAGCTTATGTGGTCAACATATACAATATTTCAGTTGCCTAAATTCATCTATCATTAGTCTAGTTTCTGATTCCAGCGCAAAATATTCCAAAAAAGTTGCCAGAAAATTTTTGATTATCGAATGTTGACTATAAAAGCTCTCGTGTGATACCGGCTTTAGCTCAAATTTCCACGTAAAATGAGTTTCACCAGTTTCCAGTCTCTACCGGTTGACTGGAAAAGAAAACCGCTTGTGTGAATCAGCCTTAACCCTCCAGCACCGGCTACGCATTCTATAATATATCCCCGAAACCCAGGGGTTTTGGCCGAAAAACGTCTACGCCTAGGCTACCATATCTTTGTTATTTTGACTGCTTCCGCATTCCCGCGCATCCCCAAGCGTAGATGTGTTTCGTACCTGTAGAATTGCGTCCCTGGCTCCCTGCCCACTCTCGTGAACTTTTGTGATTTTATTTTGTTGTGTCAACGGTGCCGCAATTGTGGTCGCCGCATATTGATATTGTGTAGTTGGAATTCACGTAGTTGGAGGAGCACATGTACTCTGATAGAAATTCATTGAAAATATATATACTTTAAAAATGTAAACTTATATGATATGATAATTATACTCTTTAAAATAATGGTAACATTTACAATATAATCTTTCCCAACAAAATCTATATATAATTCTCCTTTATACATTATATAAGTTATATAATTTACAAAGATAAAATGTAAATAATATGATAAACTGTACAGTCCATCCTCCTATAACACAAATTCCTACAACGCGATCCTCCTATAACACGAGGGGGGTCCCGATAAATAGTACATTTATTCAGTTAATTGTAGCCATGATATTGTAGATTCAAAAAAATTCTAACTAATTTCTCTATTATATATTCATACATTTTGATATATTCTAGGAACTAATATATTCTAGGTCATTCCTAGGACCGATCAGTCACTTTTATTTACCGCCTTATTGCCGCCGTATGTTTACTCGATCGCATAGCGCGAATTTCATGTAGTGCGAGGGTCGGATCGACCCATTTTTCTTCATCAGTTTTAAGGGAAGTGGTGTTTTTTTATATCTGTTAATGGTTTGATGATATCTGGTAGGTAATATAGGGGTTTGTTTAGCAAGAAATCTGGGAAAAAAAGGGGCAAAATTGTGGGGCTCAGACCCATATAGTATTATCTCCATATAAAGTGTTATTCATACAACGCGAATTCCTACAGCGCGAGGGGCTCTCCCGCCCATATAGTCGTGTTATAGGAGGATGGACTGTACTCTTAAAATAATAACTTTCACAATACAGTATTATCTTTCCCAACAAAACATCTACAATTATTCTCTTTGGACTGCCACATGTGTTTGTAAATTTCATTAATCGATTTTAGGAGTATGGTTGGTTGTTGGAAGGAACATAATAATTATATATACAGTGATATAATTACAAAGATTACATGTAAACTTATATGATATGATATACTCTATATAATAATTACAACATTCACAATATTATCTTCCTAACAAAATCAAAATATATGCTCGTGGTTCGATCCTTGGTGAGGGCTAAAACATTTATTCATAAAATTCTCTCATATATATATACTGTATACAGTAAGTGATATAATTTACAAAGATAAGTATTAGAGTATGGTGGTGGCATTGAATTACTCTGAATAAAATAATAACCCAAGTATTTAAACCCCATGTTACTAAGTAGGAAAACTTAACTCTTTCGGTATTTCAGGACGTTTGTTCACATTTTACTTTGGCTAATGACCTAGATGTGGGTGAATTTGTGCTTTGTTTTTGTGTTCGTTGTTTTCTGTTGTGTTTTGTGTTGTCCCTGTTCTTGCTCTGTCTTGAGTCGGCCATCCCCCCCCACCCCCACCCCAAAAAATAATAATAAAATAAATGAATAAAATAAAATAAAAATAGGAAAAGTAGGGATTGGGCCTGAGTAAATAGATAGATAGATAGATAGATTATTGACGCTTTCAGGCAGTTAATTATGGATCATAGGGAGTTCAAAGTTATTCTGGCTATTATTAGATGATTTTAGGCAGTTTATTAAGAATACATACCGTTTACTAAATAAATGATTAACTCCCCAACAGTGGTGATACAATTAAAGTTCTGTGTTGTCAGTGGGATGCTGACAATGGGGACAAAAAGGGTCTCGGGTTCAATTCTAATTACTGTAGATGATAAGGGTGAGGGCTGGGCCTGTCCAGAGTGAGGTTTGGCATCCTCTATCCAACCTTAGCTGTTTCTGTCTGTCTCTTTTCCTGTACAGTACAGTACTACTTTTCATACTTTGGGGGCGGGAGGCTAGGACTCCTCTTTCCCTTGTAAATTCACCTGTCGACGAAACAGAGAAAGGGGCGAGGCCACGAGGGAATGCGAAAGTGGTCCCGAACCCTAAGAATTGGAACTGTAACTGTTGTTTCTCTTCGGGCTCTGTCTTGAGTCGGCCACCCCCAGCTATGGGGTATGTGCCTGAGTATATACATACAATAATTAAATAATACACAAACTATCTACAAACCCAACAAGAGAAAGATCCTAATCTTTCATATGCTAAAACTTATAAAATGCCAAAGTAAACAAAATATAGATGTACAATCTCGACCATAAATTGCAAATAAACTTTAAACCTTATACAGTACATAATACAAAATACCTCTCGTTGTTGACACATTTAGGTCAATAGAATCCTGTGGTATTATTGTTGCTGCTGGATTATTATTATTCTTTCTCATTATTTCCTTGTTATTGTTATTGTAAGTACAGTATACTATTTATCTATATTTTGATTAATTTCACCAAAACACCAATCACCTCCAATGAAATTAATGAAAGCTTATATATGATCAACCGGGATTCGAACTTTGAACATGACGATAGTGCATTGATATGTGTGCGATTAGTTTGCTTGGGAAATAAATTAACTTGCACATGTAGTGATGTACACCCTATGTGGTGGATTGTGTTCTTTTATTTCAAATTTGATTTTATTAAGCGTTATTTCCACATAGCGATTTTGATTAGTTCCTTTGCGTTTATCTTGTGTCGTCCCAGTTCTGGTTTGTTTATTTTGCAAGTTCTACATTATAATTATCACATACAGATTTTAAACACTCTAACCATTACACCACAAGGACGGTTAAAGGTTTATGCACACGCCTACGACTTATTATCCATTCTCGAATACTGGATATTAATCTAATCATGTTCCTATTCCAAACCGCGCTTTGGTAGCCTAATGTTTATGTGAGAGGAAAGAATATATATGGGGCACAGATCATATAGACCGGCCTCACTATGAAATATCCCCGAACCTACTAATAATCTATATTTTTATTAATTTCACCACAACACCAAACACCTCCAATGAAATTAATGAAAGCATATAATTATGTGATCCACCGGGATTCGAACCTGGGTTATCACACACAGATTTTAAAACTCTAACCATTACACCACCAGGACGGTTAAAGGTTTATGCAAACGCCTACGAGTCGGCTTACTTTCAGCTGATTGTAAATTATCATGTCCTCATCATTATTACTCAACTATTACAAAGGTGTGTAAATTTGTATTTTGTTTTTGTGTGTTTATTGTTTTCTGTTGTGTTGTCCCTATTTGGGCTCTGTCTTAAGTCGGCCAACACCCCCCCCCCCCCACAAAAAAATGAAATGTGGGGATTGGGCGTGAGAATATACTGTACATACATACATTACAAAGAGTTTGTACCAAGTTAATAATAATAACAATCGGTTTATTTCAAGCCGGCAGCAAATGAGGCTGAAAATACACAATTCCTCAACTTATCTTATCCTACATAGTCAACAGATTGACTCTGGCTGCCACAAGGGGGCCTACATACTTCAAGAAGGGGTAGGATGTGGGCAAGGAACCAGGTGTGGCACATCCACAGCCCAGAAAGTTATTGACAAAAACCTCATCAGCAAGTAGCTGGGATCAAACCCGCGCTACCAGAGCCAAGCGACTAGAATACAATGACCCAGTGTGCTCGGCCACGATGACCGCTATGTTGTTTTTTAATGAACACTTATTATCTATAGCGATTTTGATGAGTAGTTTTGTCTTTTTACTGTGTTCGTCCAACTTTTGGTTTGTTTATTTTGCAAGTTTTACATTATAATATGCAGAGACAAAATAGTTACATATTTTTCCATTAACCCCTTCTGTACCGGCGACGTTTCTTTGTTGTATTCTAGTTAAATTTAGAAGTTTTTGTGCAGTTTAAGAAGGATCTGTGGTAGTGAAAAGGGTTAAGATAGATACAGTACTTCGAACCTGTTATTTGCTGGATGACCTCTTTAGACTGCACAAAAATCGTCTAATAGTAGCCAGAATAAAGTTAAAAAGCATAGCCGGTATAGAAGGGGTTAAGTATCGAGAAGTCAGTTGCTAAGGGGTTCAATTTACCATCAGCTGGAAAATACGAGACTATAACTGTCAAATAAACTTCGAAATAGCTATTGATTAAAGTAATGCACAAACCGTCTACAAACCCAACAAAAGAAAGAGGCCCAAACTAAACTAATAACACAAATAAAAACACTTCTAAAAACTTAAGAAAACCAAATAAAAAAATACCAGTTCTTTTTAAGATGTCTAAACTAAACTAATAAAACAAATAAATCAACTTCTAAAAACTTAACAAAACCAAATAAAAAATAACTTTTCTGTTTAACCCTTTCACGCTTTTATGACGCCGAGGTTGCCAGATTAGCAATAAGAAATAGAGTTCTCTCACATAGCCAGTTTCCACATAGCGATTTTGATAATTTAATTTGACTTTATATTGTCCTTGTCCCAATTTTGGTTTGTTTAGTTTGCAAGTTTTACATTTTAACTCTTATAATTACCTCTCCAAAATTAGTTTTCCGCCCACAGCTAACTCAAAGACAACTGCAGAGGTTGAAGTAACTAAACTAAAGGTTTATAAATACCCCTGATGGTAACAAAGGCTTTAAAGTATCCCCAATAGGCTCAAAATCGTGTCATCTGCGTGAAACGGTTAAGATGTCTAAACTAAACTAATAAAGTAACTTATAAAAACTCAAGAAAACCAAATAAAAAATACCTTTTCCCTTTTTTTCTTCATACATTTTGGACACTTGTATCTTGTGGTACGGCAGGCGCTGGATTCTTCTTCTTCTTCCTCTTGGTGCGCTGGGTGGAGACGGCACCGCTCTGGGGGTCCAGCACAACCTGGGGACACAACAAATATATTAGTACGCTACAACAGTGTCATAGTGCTCGTTAGTTAGAACTTAAGGGGACGTTATTTTATTTATCTACAATATTTCCCCTTAACCCTTTGAGTACCAGCGACGTGTGCTATATTTTATTTTAGCTATATTTAGAAAATATTATGCAGCTTAGGAAGGATCTGTGGTAGTTAAAAGGGTTGGTTGAGATACCTTGAAGCCTTATTATTGCTAGAGGTCCTTCCTAAGCTGAATAAAATTTTCTAATAGTTGCCAGAATATGATGAAAATTACGTCCCTGGTACAGTATGGGTTAATCTAACAACAACCAATACAAAGATAAATAAACCATGTAAGTCTGTCAACCTATAACCAGTGGGAGTATGGAGAGTCCGGCCCCCCTGACACACTGCTACCAAGTCTCATATAGTCCCTGGAGGAGGGAGGTAATGTGGTGATGGAGCCATACATACATATGTATGTACAGCATATCTTTTGTCAGCCATTTTAACATTCTAGCTATGCACCTGTGACCGTGGCCACTGATCTACCCCAAGATCCGGGTAGTGACTCAAGGGGTGTACAGTAGCTACATAGGATATCGGCTGATGCAAGATAATGTTATATATCACAAAGGTTGGAACAAGTTTGAACAGTAGTCAAATGTAGTGAAGGTAACAGCACTAGAAGGACTAATACATTTTGACAGTTACCAACTTATCGTTTATTAAAAAAATTACCGGTATTAGCTATTTGTCAATGATCAAACAATCCCAGCCATAAATGTAACCCTTGCATGGTAAACTTCCAAACCAAGGAACACATGGTAGCAGAGGATCTGTATAAATTGAACAAAATGATCTCACATTGATTTTAAAATGCTTGAAAACATGCATGTATATTGGACAGATATGTACTGCTACTGACAAATGTTTGTGAGCGTTTGCCACTTTCTTTACTCAAATACAGTATACTGTATCCATTTAGATTGATGTTCAGATGAAATTTGTTCAATATTAATAAATACATAATATGCATATTATACTAATACTGTATATATAGCTGATTTGATTTGAAAATGCATCTAAATGGATACATTAGCATAAAGAAAATAAGAGTTCACAAACATTTGTCAATAGATGTATGAGGGTGTGAGCCTCAATCACCCAAAGGTGGTACTCTTGTTAGTAGAAACAGAGATAACTCCCCAGCTATGTACCATATGAGTGTGTTGGAAGCTGTACACTGCTCCCAACTATAGGGCCATATACCCTTCCTGTCTATATACTCAACCAATGTGATGTCATGCTGGAAAACTAACTGGTTAACTGACATGATAAATTACTCAGCAAAGAACCATTCTCGGGAAAAAAAAAAAAAAATGGCCTTCGGCCCCCCCCCCCCCCCCCCTCCAAATAAAGACATAATTGGATTATTGGTATGGCCTCACCTGGTGTGCCTTTGGCTTGGAGTGTGATCGTGATTTGCCGGAGCGTCTGGAGGAGGAGGTATTGTTGGTGCTTGGCTTGGGGTTCCTCATATTGGTGCCCAGAAGAATAAGGATGATCGCTGCGTAGAACACTATGATCACCTGCAAATAGGATTCAAGGTTAGCTAAAAGATTCGGGAAAAATCATTAACGATCTGGTTATATAAACCCATACAGTACCAGGGACGTCATTTTCATCATATTCTGGCAACTATTAGACAATGTTATTCAGCTTAGGAAGGACATATAGCAATAATAAGGCTTTAAACTATCTCAACCAACCCTTTTAACTACCACAGATCCTTCCTAAGTTGCATTATATTGTCTAAATATAGCTAGAATAAAATATAACACACGTCACTGGTACTCAAAGATTAAGAGGTTTACTGAATTACTACACCTAATGTACATATCACTAAAGATCTCAAATATTATAGTTATCTTTAACAATATAATATCGTGATGCAAGTGTTTTATTAGTACTAGAGGCCTGAAGCCTAGTGGAGATTATCAATATATTAACATATAGAGCTTATGAGAAACAAGCCTTACAAACTTAGCAGTATAAATGTCTCTAAGTTACAATTATGGCAGAGGAAGGGTACTGTGGTATGAGAAGAGTGTCAGGGTTTAACCAAAAAGAGTGTAAATTACCCATTATGTGTTCCAGCAAAGTTATACAGGAGATCTGTTCACAGGTGGTGACTTTCTAGCATGGGTAATTTTGGTATTGTTGACAACCCTTAACATTATTTAATCTGTGTGTTTTGTGTTTTTGTTTTTTGGATCCCACCACCCGCCTCGTTTCATTAGTTTTGTGATTTTAATACACTTTGTCCCATTAGTTTGGCACTTAAAAGACACCACCAACCACCAGTACAACTATAATGTAGGAGTAGATGTCAACCCGCGGTCGCATGTGGACGTTCCCGGTGTTCGGCGCAATCTGCAGTTTTATTTGGGGGCACTTTACTCGGCCCCGGTGATCGTCTGCTGCGTCGGTTGTTCTGCAGCCTCTACCCCCGGCTTCATCCCTTTCCTTCATGCTGCCCTGCTACACCTTCATCACCTTCTGCTCATCCATCTGTGCAGGTTTTCGTATCCTGAGCCATATTCGATCCTCTCTGCTTGGTGGGGACCTCCGTCAATCTGGATCTGTGACCCGTGGTTTGCCCTCCACAGTGGTCGGCGCTGGGCCTGGCACATTCGGTGCCCAGGGTAACCTTCAGCCTCTAGGGGTTGTGTTGGTTACACCATCCTCGTCTTTATTCCTCACCATGCATCTTCTTGCTGGCGGGTATCGTAATTCATCATATCATCTCCCCATTCCATCCTTCGTGTCATGGGAGCGTTGCTGCCCCGCAACCCCTCCTGAATCCTCTACAATTAGGCCTTCTTTGTCCAGAGAGGCCGCTGAGGCTTGGGCCACTTTGACAGGGTGTATGGAAAATTGTCCCCCTACCATAAACTACAACAACGCATCTGCGGAAAGAGGGTAGCGACGGGTGGAGTCTTTGCCCGAATTACCCTTCAACATCTACAAGAACAAGTATGTATGTAAGACATTAATCAGTAGGGACTCACCACAACAAAGACAGCCGCTTCAGCAGAGACTTGTGAGGGTGAAGGTAGGTCTATCATACCACCTCCATTATTACCACCACCAGACCTTACACCGCCCACCAACACACATCCCAATCTGTGGACAAACGGATAATTTAGTGGGGTTCTGGGTTAGCTATAAAATCAAGTACTGTAACATATATAAAAACAAGATCATATTAGATGGTATGCAAAGTTAGCTACAAAATTGAGTAACATACTGTACTGTATATGAAAACTAGATCACATTAGATGGTATTCAATGTTACCTATAAGATAAAGTAACATACAGTATATAAACACAAGATCATATTTGGTGGTTTTCAATGTTAACTATAAGGTAAAGTAACACATATAACAACATGATCAGGTCCTGATGTGGCGGCATCTACGCCGTAGGACCACCTCCCGGACCTGCCAACCGCGAATGGCTGCCGACCCTCCACGGCCGGAGACAAGATCAACGACCAGTGGAGGACAACCGAATGCCGGCCGCGGGGAGCAGTTTCGAGAGCCAAACCGTCACAACCATCCCCTGCCCCCTCCCTGGGGGCACGGGTCCTTGGAGCGGCTTCGGTCGCGCCGGGAAAGTCACAAAATTTGGACACAACAACGAAACTACCACCACAGTATATAAACAATACATAAGATCAGT
>JAGKTK010047805.1:0-12080 GCA_018397895.1 Paralithodes camtschaticus | reverse complement strand
CATTCATTTCATTCATTCATTTTCTATTGAGCTCGTCCTGGAATCTTTACGACTCTGAATCTTACGATTGCCGACGGCGATACGTTGTTGACATTGTTGTTGATGTTCCAGTGGAGGGATGAACACAATATTGTCCTTGTCCAATAATAGCTATTTCATAGTCCCACAGGACTTATTTTGATATATTTATCAAATGTATTGAACGCCTGAAAATAATACGCTATAAAATGCTTGCAATCAAACTTTCAAGCAATTACAAAGTCACATGCAATTATAAAAAGGTATATTGTAGACCACAATCTTCGCCAAGCTTCGTTGTTGCTTGTATTATCGTGAGAAATGTACTATACACCCTGGTTATCGTGAGAAATTTACCGAACGCCTGCAAATAATACGCTATAAAATGCTTGCAATCAAACTCTCAAGCAATTTCAATGTCACATGCAGTATAGGTTGACCCAGAGAGGAAGACAGACAGAGAGAGAGGGGAGGTCAAAAACATCTGCTAGGTGTGATTTCCCCTGGGAGGGAAGAGATTAGTTAGGGGCGTGCCCTGGCCTACATCAGACAAAGAGAGTACAAAGGTGTACAAACAAAGAGAGTGAGACAGAGAGAGAGAGAGAGAGTAGTGATAATATAAAAATGTTACACATGTATCATATAATATATGAAAACATAATATATACGGTAGGCCTACATCTGTTCTCCACAATCATATAATGCCAAGCACAAATATTCAATCTTTGGTTGTTTGTATTACCGTAAGAAATTTACCGAACGCCTGCAAATAATACGCTATAAATGCAAAGGAAATTTCTTGTAGAGTGCAATTTTGAGGACGTAATGTGCTCTGAGAGAGAGCGGAGCGGTGATTAGGAGCATAAATTACCTCAAGACCGCTCGCCACACAGGGAATTCTATAAGGAAATTACCGTATTTTAGGGTTTTTCCACTCGTGTTTTACGATCGTTGAAAGACAACCAGTGATCGTAAAAGGATGGTTCGGGTGTCATTGGAAAGCTCAATTTACGCACTTTCAGGATACATACTTGTATTACGCTCTGGGTCTTGTTTATGCATGAAAAAGAGCACGGAACAACCCCATTTAGGGTAAAAAAAAAAAACCCGCTGGGCGGCACAGTGAAATATACTCCACCAGCCGCTCGTAAGGTGATAAAATGCTTGCAATCACATTTTCAAGCAATTATAAAATATAAATTGTACTTACCAACACCCACACCAGTATGTTCTTCGTCAGGAACGTCTCCAATTTGCTCAAGGGTCTGTCCAATATCAACCACAACATCCACCCCACGCAAATTATGCTTGGGGTGAAAGCCTATGATCGGGTTATTTTCGTCTTCCGAGTCATCCACACTACCAAAACTCTCACCCAGACCTTCGACGGTTTCATCCAAGAGCTTATTAGAAAGTTCTGAAGAGTTCAGCATGATATCTAGTTTCTGGGTGGTGAGCCGGGCGTGGTTAGTAGGGTGGCGCGACGCACTAGGGATTGGCGGCCACCGAATCGAACACGGGCAAATCTTGACCTTCCATTATGGCTGCTTGAGGGTCACTTAGTCACGGTCACGCAGTGGGGATGTGAGGGTGGGCCCTTGTAGTACACCGCCTGACCACCAAGTTTCGCTTTCCACCAAAATTAGGGTGGGAATACGCCCACGGACTTAAGTCCGACCCCGCCATTTAGTCCAATTTTCTCGTATCGGACTTAAGTCCGACCCCGCTAAATAAGGGTTAAAAAGACGAAAGAGTTGAAGGAGGACAGTGATGCACAGTCGGGAGATGTAGCAACAAGGTGCCCTGACGCGTACCCTATGAGAAATGGGTCGGCGAAGACGGTGGTCCGAAGCTTGCTAGTGTATTTTTCCCGGTATGGTTACCTGCAGGGGATTCAGTCAGTCCAGGGACCCAACTTCACTTCTAGCCTCTTTGTTCAAGCAATGCCGCAGCATGGGATTGTTGGGGTTGTGTCATCTGCGTATCATCCGGAGAGCCAGGGTGTGTTAGAGCGATGGCACTCGGCCTTGAAATCTGTGCTTCATTGTTGTTGCTTTGAGAGTGGGAAGGATTGGGATCTTGGCCTGCCATGTGTTTTGTTTGCTGTGCGGGAGGTACCTGGGGAGAGTTTGGGATTCAGCCCTAATGAGCTCGTCTTTGGACACCGTGTCAGAGGGCCTCTCCATATGGTTGAAGAAGTATGGGAGGGCGCAGAAAAACCTTGTTCTATGCTCAAGTGTGTCCTCAACAGTCGAGAACGGATGTTGCGCAGTCTGGAGTTGGCTGGCCGTAATTTGACTAGCTCTCAGGCCCTCAGGAAGGACAGGTACGACCTCAAGGTTGAACTCAGGGAGTTTCACGTGGGTCAGGAGGTGTTGATTCTACTGCCCCTTGTAGGTCACCCCTTATCCGCGAAGTACACTGGTACTTATAGGGTGGTTGAGGAGCTATCAGACCTGGATTACTTGGTAGCCACTCCAGACAGACGGAAGCGCAATCAGTTATGTCATATTAATCCCATGAAGGAGTATGGGAGGCACCCCCCTGAGCCTCTCACTGTGCCTGTGATGACGTTTAGCAGTCAAGGTGGAGAAGGAGAACGGGACAGTCAAGCTCAGGTGGAGGATAACTGGAAGGATAAGAAGTTCAAATGGGCACCTGAGTGTGAGAAGGTGTTTAGAGAAGTAAAACACCTGTTGTGCACTCACCCGATCCTCAGGGCCCCTGACTTTAGCCTACCTTTCCAACTAGCAACGGAGGCTCGTGGTGTGGGGGCTGGTGCCGTCCTTGTGGAAAAGGACGATGATGGGCTGGAGCATCCTGTTAGTTTCTGCTCGGAGAAGTACAATTCGGCCCAGGGGAGCTGCTCTGTTGTCGAGGAGGAGCTGCTGGCGGTTGTGCTTGCGCTGGGGCATTTCGAGGTCTATGTTCCAGCCTATGGTCCGGTCGTTGTAGTTTACCCAGATCATCACCCTCTCAAGTTCTTGGACCAGTTTCACAATCGGAATATGAAGCTGACCAGGTGGTCACTAAGGTTATTGGTATATAACCTGGACATACGCCATAGTGCCGGTTGTGACGTGGTTGCAGATGGTCGTTCAAGGGTATATGATCCTGGGTAGATTGACACACGGGTAGCCTCCTGCTTTAGTTTGAATAGTATTTTGCGCTTGGTGCTTGTTGGCTCGCGGTTGTAGCCCAGCGTATTGGGTCGTAAAGCAGGAGTTGAGCGTTTGGTATAGAAGAAAAAACTAGGCTTGCCCCTATAGTGCAGCCGAAATAAACAAATTAAAAACATAAAAATCAAATAAAAACTTTCTTTGATAGTTGAATGTTTTCAGTATGTTATAGCAGTAATTCTGAGTTGCACTCCTCTCAGAATGCTGGGCTAGAGAAGCTCGCTCTTGAGGAGCATAACTACGTAAAATTTAACCTATTGTGTTGGGGAGGGTTATAATTTTGAAAAATGTTTTGTTGAAGAACTGTGCCAGATAGTTTACTGCCGCTGGGTGATGGGAAGTGGAGATATAGCATGGGTTCTAACCATCAGATTTTTGTGAGCCTTGGGGCCTCTGAGAAAAATCTTGGGGGGGGTGTGACGTTAACCACTCCGTTAGAACCGCATGGCTTGTCCTACAGTGACTCGCTAGGATCGCCAGGGCAGTGGATGGGGCTACAGTTTATGTATTAGAGTGTGCTTTATTTCATTGAAAGCTCGTGTCATGGGCAGTCCAGAAAGGCTCTTTCTTTTCATCCATGTCAAGGCTTTATATATTTAATTGTAAAGTATATGTTTTATCATTAACTAGTAATGATGGGATCTGGGAGAGAGAGAGAGAGTAGAACAGAGTGAGAGGGGGGCGCGCAGTGTTTTTGCCCCGCTCGATGACGTCACGGCTGGCTGCCTCGTGGGGTTGGTTGAGAGAGGTCCTTACCATGCTGCTAGCTCCCTTGCTAGTGGCTAGAGGACTTGTGACCGCTTTTTTCCCACGCGGCTCGACCTAGTCCCGGTATATATACTGGTTCCTCGCCACTCTCTCCCTCAGATCTGGTTTCTAGAACGCATCCATCTATATCCCTTGCTACCTGTCCCCCGCTCTACACCTGAGAATCTTTTCCTCTGCCTACCTCTCTCTTTTTTCATATCTTTCACCACCTTTTATTAATATTATACCCCCTCTGGTTAACTCTGCAAAATCAGCTTCATGCTGGCCAGTTGTATTGTGCGTTAAGGTCTGATATAACCCATGTATGTTAGTTGTTAAGATAAGTTGATCACGAAGCATTGGTTGGCATTCATATTGTTTAGTACTGCTTCCTATAAGTATTATTGTTCTGCTGGATTAGATAATGCTAGACTAGGGGTCTGATATTATAAGGTATTGTTTCCTATGAGTGCTGGCTTTAGGAAAAAGCTGCACGACATACCTGAGAACTGGAGTTGATTGAGTAAATTCTAGTCTGTGTGCCATTGAGAGTAGAGCATGCACGAGTGAGGGCTTTTTGTCTATACCATTCTGCACTGTTCCAAGCTCGTTGTTTGTCTTTGAGGTACGCCAGGAGAACGCTTAATACTTCGGTATTAAGGTTTCTCAAGAGAACTACCCTTCCCTATAACGAAATATTTGACGCACAGACTTGAGATTTGCACTAGGCTATGCGGCATGGCATGCGCACCAGTATCTCGTATCATTGACTCTAGCTAGACTTTATCAGTCACCGTAGCCATTAAGTATATTAACCTAATTACTCTTTTTATGCATACCCATTTATGATTACACAAGCATTTCGCAGCCTAGTTTGATGTATGGAGACACAAACGACTTAGGCTCTTTTTGTTGATAGGAATACTGCATTGTCGTGGCGATTATTATTGTAGTAGCGTTTAGGATATTCTTGGCCCCGACTGCATTATATATTCTGCCTTTTTGTGTGCATAGCCTGCACGAGCATTGTTCCGCTGCCTGCTTTTTTGGGTTCCATTTCCGATACGAGCATCTTTATAGCATCTAACATTTAAAGAAGATTCCTTGTTAGTGTTGAAGGACTTTAGTGCACTTTCTTTCATGCAGGAGTGCCTGACATTTATTGATTAAAGTAATGTAAGCTGTAACTTCTCTTACCACCTTACTTTGCATACCATAACCAAGCACCTTCGGTTATAGGTAGTAATAGGCTGTTTTCACATAACATTAAGCCTAGAGTAGACACACATTTATTGAGAGTTTGATAGCCTATTATTGCATATAGAACTCCGTAGAGTATTTGTGTTCTTTGTTCACTGGGAATATACATCAGAGGTTGGAGCTAGCGCTTTCCGTTGTAACATTTATGCCATTACTAGTCCAATGAATAAGAGCCCTGATATATTTGAACCCCAGTTGTAACAATAATAATCTGCTCCTAACAGTATGTGCACCTCCTTCAAGTCACCTACGGGGTCAGACAGGTAAATACCTTTTTTACGAAGTGCATGCTCTACTTTGTTAATTCCTACAGATTGATAGTCTGGGAGTTCATCTACCACTACACACTGGAAGAAGTGTTTCTTCTTACGGTAGATGTAAGCAACTTCATCAACTTCGTATTCTTTACTGTAGGTCACTCCTGTAAAACCTTGCAACCTAAGGGTCTCACTACCTACTACACAGTATTTTAGACCGTCCAGCACCGATCTCTTTATAAAGGATCGTTGTGAGCCCTGGTCTAGGAATAGCTGACAGACTTGTGTCCTGCCATAACCCTCTATGGGTATCTTGATTGTGGGTAAAATGGTGGTGTCCTTCCTACTGCCTAGCATTAATGTTGCAGTACCCCCTACTTTTTCCTCCCTGACTGGACTACCTGTGGGGCATAACTTGTCAAAGTGATGACCCTCACAGTTGCGACAGGGCCTCAAATAGGAAGCAGTACATTTACCCTGCATACCATGGTCCTTACTCAGACAACCCTTGCACAATTTTAGCTTCCTTGCTTGAGCTAATTTGGCTTCATTGGTTTGATATTTGGTACAGCTTAGCCATTTATGCTTGGGGTTGTTACATAGCCTACATGACATTTGTGGTTTCTTTCGTGATTCTTCAACCTTCCCTTTAGAACCTACCATCATATTAATTGAACCCCTTGCTGTTGTCCCTTCTGACCCTCCCACCATCCTACCATTGTTCAATTGTATGTTGCTAATCTCCTTGCTAAATCCCTCTTTGAACTCCTCCAAGTTAAAGGTACGAACCTTATCTAGAATAGCTAGAGGTAATTTCTGTATTAAAATTATGACCAGCATTTCTTGTGAGGTTACCCCCAACGCATCTAATGATCTTGTATGACACTCCATATCTGCCCTGAACTTTGTCAGTTCATCAACCCTGTACTTAGGCTGTGCTAGGTTCAACAGGGCATTCACGTGGGCTACTTTGAGCTGGTCAGTGTCTCCATATGTCGCCTGTAATTACCTCACAACACTATCATAATTTTCACCTACAATGGAAAAACCTTCTACCAAATGTAAAGCTTCATCCTCAAGTTGGCCTTTCAGATAATGGAACTTTCGTACATCGTCAAGTTTTGAATCATGCACTGTGGATTTAAAGACGTCCCAAAATGCTAACCACTCGGTCAAGTTTCCCCTGAACTTCGGTAAATTTAATTTGGGCAAGTTGACTTGACGACGGGGGTCTGTCTGCCTGGCAGCGCTGCTAGTCGAGGTTATCTCTACCTTCTTCACCGCCCTTCGCAGTAAATGTATTGCCTCTAAATGGGCGATATCATGGACAGCGCGCTGCTCGTACTCCGCCTGAATATCTGACTCTTCCTCCAAACCTGATACTATACTTTCATTCAGGGTAGCTATCCGATCATAGGTAGTTTGTAGGTATTCCAACTTAGCCTCTAGCTGTGCAGGAGTTGCACTAGCTACAGTCTTCCAAATCGGACGTTAGCCTAGTGATGAGACCCCTCAAACCCCCTCTCTGGTTTTTCAAGACTGTGATAGACATAATTATGTTTTTTGTATCCTCTGGTTTACTAGCCATTAAATTAATTACACGAATTAGCCTAACCCTTCGTCAGCCAATACGGACCTCTATAATGTCTCAATCGTGAAGTATAAGCACACCTTTTAGTAATTGTCATATGTACTTACAATTTCAGTCCACATATGCAATATTACATCACATTAGCCTACCCTTTATAGAATAATGTAATTAAAGTAAAGAGGCAGAAATGACTATATAAACCGCTTACCTTACACAATACAGTACCACGAGAGTTTGGGATATGAGTAAACAATGAAGGAAATATGAGATGGTAGGTCAGTCTTAAGTCAAAAAGTAAATAATAATGAAATTAGAGAAACAAATGCAGGGTTAACACAAAATAAAGAAAAGAAAAAAGGATAAGTTACTGGGGGAAGGTGATGAGCGGGATACAGAACTTAGGGAGTCGCAAGCTTATTACTCCGGCATCACGTTCTAGCCATCGTTTAGTCATGGCCGTGATCTTGTCATGCAGGATCTTGTTAGTGTCGAGGTCTAGATGGACACCGTCGATGTTAAGATCCTGCGGTTTAGACGAAACCTACAAAAAGTGATGGCGCGTTACGTCTAACCTAGAGCGCAATGACCGGTTAACCGAATTCCTGATTTTATTAAACTGCTCTGCTGGCATTCCCCATACTCTAGAGCGGTATTATAGGGAAATCAGGATGCACTTCCCTCCCGTGTCCCTCTCGACAGCCAGAACCAGGTCCCCTAATTCCCCAGCCAGAGCACAGGGTTCGGTGTCGGGGGTTATGTCGTTGCCCCCGATGAGTAAATAGGTGTAGAAGGGCCGGTATAATACTAGCTTACCCCACTCATCGGAGGACTTAAGACTCGTGATATTAGCCCCCGGCACCCCTAAGTAGCGGAATTTAAATTTCTGATCCCCGGTCACTCCCCTGTAGTGATATATGATAAATCATATATGCATTCCTAAAGACACTTAAATACTATACTTTCGTATAATAGGCCTTATCTAACTTATTAAGCTTACATGCTGTACAAACTGTATCTAGGGTATGATACATAGAAAATGTAGGTTATACCACTGACTGTCGTGAATCCACGATATATATATAATAGGCCTAATATATATATATATATATATATATCAGGAGCTACGAAGATGTGTTACGTGACAGACAATAAGCTGTGGTCCGTGCCTGTACTGCCCCACGTGAAGCCTTCTCTCTTTCTTTCTACCTGCCGACACCTGCGGACATTTACGAGAGAGAGAAAGAGAGAGAGCGCGCCTAGCTGTTTCCCACCAAATTCCTTCTTTCTCACCGGCCTCCGTGACTTACACACCTGCGTGAGGGGGCCGGGCGGGTGATGATGTAGTGACGCCCCCCCTTTCTCCCACTACATTCAAGCACCTGTTATTGGCTCGCACACCTGTCTCTCACCTGTAATTGGTCGACGTGAGCTGCCTGTCTGTGATTGGATCCGGCATGTGTATCCTGGACTACGGGACTTCTGATTGGACCAGTGTGGTGATGGATTCTTATATAAGGGCAGATATTCGAGAATTAAAATCAGTTGCATTCTTAGCTTGGGGAGAGGAGCAGTATGGAGAGACGTGACTATAACAGGCTTGTATAATAGGTGTTATTTTGAGTTTTAGAGCGTTCTTGAACCTCTTACTCGTTTATTGAGGGAATTTCGTGAATATGTGTTAACCAGAGGTATGTTGTAAATACTTACCCTCATGTGATGTAGGATTTGTTATTGGATATTGTAGGTTGGATAATGGAGATTGGATATTTGATATAGTAACTAACATATCTGTTTGAAATTATACTAAAATTACTTAATGCTTTGATGTAATACAGTTTCATTAGTGATTAAGCATTGTTGTAAGAAGTCCTATTAATTTATAGTGTGACTTAAAACTATGATAAAGAAACTAAGCTATTACTTTATACTATATAATCAAAGTGAACTCAAAACGGATACAAAACGATCCTGAAATATTAAATGTTAATATCCTTCATAATCACCTAATGTTTTGTGGTTGTAAAATATTTTATTTGTTAATAAATACAATTCCATTTTATATGTGACTGTTATATTCCCTTTCTATCATGTTGATACATTAAATGTCTTGCAGTAATAAGAAATAATAAGAATAACTAAGATACTAGGCTAACATAATAATAATTATTTAAGATACTTAAAAAGGACAATGAATAATGAATAAGAGTAAATCATAATCTTTAAAGGGTTAACCTAACTGAATGAATTATATATTAAACAGGATCTTAATAAGGTTTATACTTTAATGCTAATCAAGATTAATTTAAAGTCCTTACGTTGATACACAACTTATCTCTACTCATAATTAGCCTAGTATCCTACTGAATATTAAACATTGAAATTATTCTATTTGACTTGAAATAGTTTCATGATTAATCCTAATTTAAGTGTATCAAAGTATAAACGATAACTTGTCCTAATAGCTAAAAGGAAAGCAAGTAACAACACACTTAACCTTAACAATTTAAGTTCTATTGGCCTTCAGATGTCTGATACCCTTTCATACTGTCTGTTCAATCTAGTTTTATTAAGTTAACTTCTCTATCAAGATACTTAACAATATATATACAGTATATATATATATATATATCCTCTAACGTCTTCCCTTCATGCTGGAAATTTGCTCACATTCAACCTGTCCCAAAGAAGGATGACCGCTCTCAACCCTCCAACTATCGTCCAATTGTTCTCATCTCTTGTCTTTCTAAAGTTTTTGAAACTATTCTTGCTTCCAAATTTCTTAAGCATTTCTCTTCTCATAATCTTCTCTCAGATCGCCAGAATGGCTTCCTTAAGGGTCGCTCTACTGGTGATCTTCTTTCATATCTTACTAAGTCTTGGTCATCCTCGTTTCGGGAATTCGGTGAGACTTTTTCTACTGCACTAGACATATCGAAAGCCTTCGATAGAGTCTGGCACAAATCTTTAATTTCTAAACTACCCTCCTTCGGTTTCTATCCCTCCATCTGTGCCTTTGCCTCTAATTTCCTTTCCGGCCGTTCCATAGCCGCGGTTGTGGACGGCCATTATTCACTTCCTCACCTTATAAACTCCGGTGTTCCTCAGGGCTATGTTCTATCACCTATTCTCTTTCTATTTTTTATAAATTATCTCCTCAACTGTACCTCAATTCCCATCCATTCATATGCAGACGACTCAACCTTACACTACTCCATTAGTTTTTCAGAACGCCCCAGCCAGCATCCCTCAACGACAAACGCAGAGGTTGCCAGATTAACAAAAAGAAATAAGAGTTCTCTCACTCTTATAATTACCTCTCCAAAATTAGTTTTCTTCCCACAGCTAACTCAAAGACAACTGCAGAGGTTGAAGTAACTAAACTAAAGGTTTCTAAATACCCCTGATGGTAACAAAGGCTTTAAAGTATCCCTAATAGGCTCAAAATCGCGTCATATGTCGGAGAGGGTTAAATTCTGATCTAAATACTATCTCCAATTGTGGCAGAGAAAACCTTGCTACCTTTAATGCTTCCAAAACCCAATTTCTCCATCTTTCTACCCGTAAGGAACTCCCAGCGGACTATCCCTTATTCTTCAACAATACAAAAATCAATCCTTCACCTTCTCTCAATATTCTTGGTGTATCTTTTTCTTCTGCTCTCAGTTGGAAGGACCATATTATAATTCTTGCTAAGGCAGCCTCCCAGAAGCTGGGTGTGCTCAACCACCTTAGGGGGTTCTTTTCCCATGCACAGCTTCTTGCTCTGTACAGGGGCATAGTGCGTCTTTGTATTGAGTATTGTTCACATGTGTGGGGAGGTTCCTCTCACACCGCTCTCCTAGACAAAGTTGAAAGGAAGGCCTTTCGTATCATTAACTCCCGTCCACTCACCAACTCTCTCTCGCCGCCGCAATGTTGCATCTCTCCCGCTATTCTATCGCTACTATAATAATCGGTGTTCCTCAGAGCTTTCCCAGGTATACCACCTCCTTTACGTAGGGCACGTGGTACCCGTCTTGCAACTCAATCCCACCCCTACTCTGTGCAACTCTCCAACCCAAGAGTGAAACGTTACTCTCAAACTTTCTTCTACTCAACAGCTGAGCTCTGGAACTCTCTCCCAGAATCAGTCTTTCCCTCTTCCTATGACTTAAATTGCTTCAAACTTAGTGTGTCCAGGCATTATTGGCTCGAACGTCCCTTGATTTTGGCCCTGTCACTCTTTCAACTATGGGGGAGGCACTCGCTATAGGCTGTTATGCCTTTTGCCTACCTCAATCACAGAAAAAAAAAGAAAAAAAAAAGTTATTCAGCATTCCATGCAGTAAATTGGACGACGACCTCCTTGCATAATTTTAACCAAAAATGTGTCTATGGTAAAATATCGAAAAATACATAGTTTGTGTGATATAGTACATTTACGATGTTGCATTGATAATGGTGAAAGGTGAAGTGAAACCCACATAGATTTTTTACTAGAAGCTAAAGGAAATGTTCAAAGTGCCCCCCATGTGCCTGTAAGCAAGCCATGTAAAATTGAAGCCGTTTGTTCACTGCAACACGGTCTGCTACTGTACTGAAAACGTCCAAAAGATATTCACAGAAATCTAAGTGGGTTTCCCTTCACCTTTCGTCCTCATAAATACAATATCATAAATGTATTGTATCAGCCAAACTATGTATAATTCAACAGTTTACCATAGAGATATTTCTGGTTAAAATGATGCAAGGAGGCTGTCGTCCAATTTACTGCATGGAATACTGAATCCCCCTGTACATATATATATATATATATATATATTTTTTTTTTTTCTATTTGAATGAGGGAGACAAAAGGCATAACTGCCTGCAGTGAGTGCCTCCCCCAGATTTGAAAGAGTGACAGGGCCAACATCAAGGGATGTTCGTGCTAAAATGCCTGGACACACAGAGTATGAAGCAATTTAAGTCATAGGAAGAGAGGAAGAATGATTCTGGAAGAGTTCCAGAACTCAGCAGTTGAATAGAAGAAAGTCTGAGAATAGCGTT
>JAGKTK010047804.1:0-12080 GCA_018397895.1 Paralithodes camtschaticus | reverse complement strand
TCAGAGTCCATGAATGTGTATCGGAGTCCATGAATGTGTATCGGAGTCCATGAATGTGTATCGGAGTCCATGAATATGTATCGGATTCCATGAATGTGTATCGGATTCCATGAATGTGTATCGGAGTCTATGAATGTGTATCGGAGTCTATGAATGTGTATCAGAGTCCATAAATGTGTATCAGAGTCCATAAATGTGTATCAGAGTCCATAAATGTGTATCAGAGTCCATAAATGTGTATCGGAGGTCATGAATGTGTATCGGAGGTCATGAATGTGTATCGGAGTCCATGAATGTGTATCGGAGGTCATGAATGTGTATCATAGTCAGGATTTGTATCAGAGTCTAAGAATTTTGCACCATAGCCTAGATATGTATCGAAGTATGGATTTAGTACCTGTCTGGTAGTATCGGAGAATGGTTTTGGGTTTAGGAATTGTTTTGTATTTTACCCGCTCAATATATTAGATATAAAGGTATATCACCATCAATATATCCAATTATCATATAGACCTTTATTTGACCTTTCTGTCTTTTTACAGTGTACTATGGTGCATTATATCACCGAGAGGGAAGGAATTTATGTGTGCGATTGTACAGTACGGTTGACCAAATATGTCGTATCTCCGCTGTCATTACGTTTTGCTCACTGTGTGCTGTATTAATGTCTGTCAGATGTTGAATAGGGTGTGTAAAGATAGAAACATGGTTGTATATCTCACTCGAAACGATGAATTAAAGCTTAGATTGTGCTGATACCAATTATTGATCGAAATATACTTATTGCTGCGACATCACTTATTTGGCCGACAGTACATGCGCCTATGTTATTTTTCATTCGTATGTTATTAACTTGAGCCAGTGACTTTTGGTTGAGAGGAAACACCTACTCGGAGCGGGGAGACTAGGGAAACGTTTCATAACATTACGTCAGCGAGTCAGAATCGTTAATTGATATGCATATCATTTATCACTTCAGGCGATTATACAGGCTGAATCATTAGTTTGTCAAAAATCTTGTCATAAGGTGTATTCTTATGTTGATATAAGTTTTACTAGGCAATTTCAATGTTATCATAACTTACGAACAATGGTTTGTGTCATGTCGTTGAAATGTCTAGTTATATATATTTTGTATTATTATTATTATTATTATTATTATTATTATTATTATTATTATTATATATATATATATTTTTGTTTACTCCCTAGACCCCCATCAAGCTTATATAAATACCCCCAAGACCCCCCTTTGAAATAAATGTGCACACTTTTCGGTAGAAAAATGTACCTGCCAAAGGCCGGTTCCTCCTAAATTACAGGCACGCCCTTGCTCTCCAGGAAGAAATCGACACCTGAATGGACTTAATCGTCTAAATATTTACAAAGAAATGGGACGAAAGGTCTTAATATCGCCAAACTAGTGATCTTCTTTCTTATCTTACTAACTTTTGGACATCCTCCTTTTGGGACTTCGGTGCGACTTATTATCTTGCACTAAAAACAAAACAGCTTTCGATAGCTTGATGGCACAAATCTCTCAGTTTCTATCCCTTCATCTGTGCCTTTTTCTCTAATTTCCTTTCTCGCCGTTCCATAACTGCGGTTGTGGCCGGCCACCGTTCACCTCCTCAACCTAATAGCTCCGGTGTTCCTCAGGGTTCTGTCTTCTCTCCAATTCTCTATATAATATTCGTGAACGATCTTCTTAACTGCACCTCCAGCCCCATTCAACCATATGCTGATGACTCTACACTACACTATCACTATTCAATTAACTTTTCCACAACATCCCTCCCAGCAATTACTTCAAAAACTGAGGAGGCCATAGCGCACCTGTCTTCTGATATTTCTACTATTTCTGATTGGGGCAGAGAAAAACTTGTTACTTTCAATGCCTCCAAAAATCAATTTCGCCATTTGTCTACTCATCACAACCTTCCACAAGACTAT
Organism: Paralithodes camtschaticus; assembly: GCA_018397895.1. Taxonomy (NCBI): domain Eukaryota; kingdom Metazoa; phylum Arthropoda; class Malacostraca; order Decapoda; family Lithodidae; genus Paralithodes; species Paralithodes camtschaticus. The sequence continues at coordinate 10,127 of JAGKTK010047804.1, read as the reverse complement.
CCCCTACTCTTCAACAACATACAAATTAACCTTTCATCTTTTAATATTCTCAGTGTCACCTTTTCTCCTGATCTCTCTTTGATAGATCACATTACCACTCTTGCTAAAAACAGCTTCCCAGAAGCTAGGTTTGCCCAACTGCCTCCAGGGGTTCTTTACCCCTGCATACCTTCTTGCTCTGTACAAGGGTACAGTGCATCCATGTATTGAGTATTGTGGGGAGGCTCCTCTCACACAGCACTTTTAGACAAATTAGAATAGAAAGCCTTTTGCATCACTTCCACTGCAGTCTCTCTCTCTCTCTCTCTCTTCGCCGCAATGTTGCATCTCTGTCATTATTATATCGCTATTACAATAATCAATGTTCCTCAGATCTCTCTCAGTGTATACCACCCCCTCTACGTAGAACATGTAGCACCCGTCTTGCAACACAATCATACCCTTACTCTGTGAAACTCCAACTTAAGGGTGAACCGATATTCCTAGTCTTTCTTCTATTCCACAGCTGAGCTACGAAACTCTCTCCCTGAGCCCATCTTTCCCTCATTCTATGACTTAAATTGCTTCAAACTCCGTGTGTCCAAGCATTTTGGCTCGAACGGGCCTTGATTTTGGCCCTGTCACTTTCAACTGATTCATAAATATTCATAAAAAATATATAAACTACTAATGATGCGACTGTCTTAATTAACATCTCAAAACTAATGGGGCTAAACATGAGGGAGAAGGGGATCCAGAAAAAAAGACTGCCCTTAACCCCTTTTGTACCGGTGCCGTTCTTTTGTCTATATTCTGGCTACCATTAGCCGATTTTAGTCAGCATACAGACTCAGGACCTCCACCAATTAACAGGCTTCGAACTATCTCACTTAATCCATTTTACTACCACTTTCATAAACTACACAAAATCGTCTAAATATAGCTAGGATAAAATGAGAGAGACATCGCCGGTACTGAAGGGGTTAATGTCGGTCTCTCTATATTTCGCACAAACCATCCACATTTTCGGCGAACTACTGATCCGGTCTGCACAGTCACGCACCAAAGTTCCCGGACCTCTTCTGTTTCTCTTTAGGCCTAATACAACGTTCAGTATTCATCTATGCAGGAATTTGGTTCGTACTAAATTACGTATGTGGTTATTGTTTAGCTCCTTGAGGATTATGCCGCGTTTTGACAGCATATTCTGGCTATCACGAGACGATTTTGCACAGTTTAGGAAGGATCTGTGGGATTTAAAAGGGTAAATACTATCTCAATTAACCCTCTGACTTCCATATAGGCCTACTCTTCCTAATCTGAATAAAATCGTCAAATAACAGAAAATAAATTCGCCATCCTATTTTGAAAGGGTTAATGTATGCGACATTCCATGCATATATCAGCTTATATATATATATATATATATATATTTGACCGTTATTGTATCAAGCCTAGTTCACACCACATTCACGAGTGAGAGCCCGAGTTACCACGAATCCGCACCTTTTGGAACTCGCGTAACGACTCGCGGTAAAAATCAGTGACTCGTAGTGACTCGGGCGATTCGTGTGTGAGACTCGCAGACACTCGTAGTGACTTGGGCTGGTCCGGCAAAAGTTCACCTAGGCACGAAATTTCGACCGCAAGTCCGACAATTCTGTGACTCTCAGTGACTCGAAAATACTCGTAACTATTCGTACTTGACTCATGAACACTCGCGGCAACTTGCAATTACATAAACTAAATATTAAAATGTCAAACATCATACCTAACTAAAATATAACTTAAGAAATTATACAAGAATCATAGAAAATGAGAAATAACAAAATAATAACATATGAACAATATATAAATATATATAATACAATGATAAATCATAAAACTCAATATATATATATATATATATATACCAATATGAATAATGTATACAGTCAGGTCTCCTATGTTATTTATGCATCAAATGTCTGTCTGTCTATCTAATGCATCTATCTCCATTATACATATATATATAACTGTCTTTTTTATCTTTTTTTAATCTATGAATCATTTCTAATGAGATTGAATTGACAAATATAATATCGTTCCAGCAAACAAATAATAAAATTAAAAGGAAAGTCAATAAATATTTCTCCTTTGTCTTTTCAGTAATTTGAGTCCGTCTCATTTATGTTCGCATTTTATCTATCGCTTGGACCTAGCAACTCTCTGGCTATCTATATATATAATGCATCTATCTATATCCCTTATACATTAACGTAATTATATATATTTTTTTTTTTTTTTGTAATCTATGAATAATTTCTAATGCGATGGAATTGAAAAATATAATATTCTTCCACCACATAGCTAAAAAAGAAATAACCAAGAGTCCACTAAAGATTTTCCCTTAACTTCTCCAGCGTCATAATGTCTGTGTTGATAGTGAGGAGGCCTTATTGTTGTTCCTTGTTAGCGATTATTACTCTTATCATAGTAGTAAGAATTTCAAAGGAGCACAAAGGAAATCAAGCAACAACAGGTCTAGTGATCCCTCTAGGCTGCTTATCCTCCAAAACACTGCGGATCAAGTGTCCAAACAGTGGTTTAGAGTGGGTAAGGGAAAATGGGAAAGGAAATCACTGCCCTGGAACTAATGTCCGTGGCAGGACTAGGAAGTTAGTAGGGGACAGATGGGTTAGTAACATAACACAGTTATAAGGATCTTTCGTATATCTGGGAAAAAGAGAGTAACGTCTTAGCAATATATAAACGCAATAATCCTTTGATGAATTTGAGGGGGGAATAAAATAAAGTTATTCATTTACAAACGCAGTCAGTCGCGGGTTTGATGCAAGATATTTGTCTAGGCGAAGTTTAAAAGAATCAACGGTGCTGCAGTCTATAACGTCTCGGGGAAGCCCATTCCACAAGTTGATAACTCGATTGAAGAAGGAATTCTTAGATTCGTGTGAGTTAAAAGATTTACCAATAATTTTGCAACCGTTTCCCCGCTTGAAATTAGACTGGTCAATAGTGAAGTACTTACTACAGTTCATGTTGTCGATGCCTTTGATGGTTTTGAACACTTGAATTAAGTCGCCTCTTAATCTTCGGTGGGTTAAAGGAAAGGCTAGGTATAATTTTGGTAACTCTACGTTGAACTCGTTCTACCTTGTCTATATCTTTTTGGTAATAAGGGCACCAGGACTGAACGCAGTATTCCAGAAGAGGGCGGACTAAGGAATTGTACAGGGTTAGGATAACGTCTTTTGATTTATGCTCAAATGACCTGCCTATAAAGCCAATTATTGTGTTTGCCTTCTTAACAACTTCTGAACATTGTTGACTCGGTTTTAGGTTACTCGATATTGTTACTCCCAGGTCGGTTTCTCTGTCTACAGTCTTAAGCTGAGTGCCATTAATCGAATAGTTTTCTTTCTCATTTCGGTATCCGATATGTAGTACTTTACCTTTATCCGCATTGAAACTCAGTTGCCAAATTTGGGCCCAACGTGACAACTTATCTAGATTGTGGTGCATATTGTCAACTTGTTCTTTTGAGAGTACGCTATTTGCAATTTAACTATCGTCGGCAAACTTTGAGATTGTACAGGTGAGACCCTCATCTATGTCTAGAAGTGTATGTGTGGAAGAAGAGTTATACCGGTACTTGGTTTATTTGTGTGAGACAAACTACAGTGTACATATTATGAATATTATTTTAAACCACCAAAAATAGTTTTATTTAGCATGCTCTACCATCACCACTACCACCTCCACTACGCTACCACAACACCAAGATTACACCACTTTCACCACCCCCACCTCCACACCACACCACACCACACCACCACCACCACCACCACCACTACCACTACCATGCAAACCCAATATTACAACAACTTTACCACCCCCTCCTCTACACCACCCCCACCTCTACACCCTCACCACTACAATACAACATCAAGATTATACCACCACCACAACCATCCCCACCACCATCTCCTTACCCCCACACCACGCCTACCACCACACCTCCATTACAATAAAACACCAATATTACACAACCACTACCACTCTACCACCACACCACCTCCACTACAATATACCAAGATTACACCAACACCACCCCTACCACCACACCACCTCCACTACAATACAGTACAACACCAAGATTACACCACCACCACCCCTTCCACCACACCACCTTCATTACAATACAACACCAATATTACACCACCACACCACCTCCATTACAATAAAACACCAATATTACACCACCCCTACCACCACACCACCTCCACTACAACACAACGAGATAACACCACCACCACCATCCCTCCACCCCCACTACAATACAACAGCATGATTACTCTACCTTCAGCCTCCCCACCCCCACTACACACTCTACACCACCTGAACCACCCCCACCAAAACAAACCACCGAGATTACACCACCTTCACCAGCCGTACACCACCAGGGTCTGCCGGTGATAAGAGGTGCTAATCGTGTGTGTGTGTGTGTGTGTGTGTGTTTGGGGGGGGGGGGGGTAGAAGACCAGTGACAGCCGCCGCACAAACACAGTCTCACACTACTTCTCCTTTCTTGTGCACGCCTAAACAGTACCTACCCCTGCCGACCTCTGGGGATTTAGTGTGGGGTTATTAGTTTTGTTATTATCCAGGGCAATACGCGATAATCTCTTTGATACGTGAGTAATTATTTCCAGAAGTGTTTTCGAATTAATGTTGTCAATTGGCAAAGTGGTTTTGAAAGATTTTTTTTTCTGAAAGTATATTGAGATCGCCAGGCACAGATTGCTTAGAATTAGTATATTCACGTTATATATGTATTGATTAGAGTAATTCAATATTATCAACTGTTACAAAATATGCAACATGGGCATTTTAAAACTGCGACTTAATTTTAAGCTAGTTCTTGATGGTTGGCATTATCCCAAATGTTTAGCTTTGCACTGAAAGTAGATCTCATTTCATTACCAGAATTTATTGAGTATGGGTGTCTATGTGTCGATTTAAAGTGACCTAATTTCTCAACTATCGTTTAAGCTCATGGAAGTCTTTACGCTTAATCTTGTAAACTCTTACTCTGAGAAAATCCCACTGATAAAAGTCCAGACCACCACTTAGTCGGATTATTATTTTTGATTTAGTTATTTATTTATTTATTTTTGTTTTCATTCGAGAAAGGCATTTGTTACTCAACTGCAAGTGTGTTGCATTAAAGTACTTGAGCAATTATGGGTCACCCTTGATCAACGGACAAGCTATCAATGAGATTAAGAGTGTTATGACAGCAATAGACAGCCCTTCACAACACAAATATTTCCGCTGATTGGCCGATATACCAGTAGTCTATTTATTTAGTGTCTTACCTGGTGAAGACTTTACTTCATTAGCAGGTGAATTTTCTATAACTGTTGGGCAAATAGGAATCTGTCATATGTCTGGTTCATATAATTGCCAATGTGTCACAATTAACACCATATTTTACTATTACAATTTTGTAATAGCTGAGCTGCTGAGTAATTACGATGGGTATTACTCAGTTTATCGCCAGTTTATAAAGAACGGACTGTAGTATCGGTCGCTCTCCTCAATTTCCTCATTTCTGTTGATGAAAAATTATAAATATTTCCATGTTTATTAGGATCTTGCAGCTGAGTTACCAGAAATTGTCAATGAATTGGTCTGTGCTAATTAATATGTATTACTACTATAATAATTTAAGCTGGTACTATGTAAGGATTTTACTGCTGTGACACTGTTATGTTATAAATATGCTGGGTGTGTGCGTATATATGCGTGTCTTTGTATGTGGGTGTGCGCGTGTGTGGTTCGCTTCTCATAAATTGGAGTGAGAGTTTTATAAACTTAATTATTAATGACTATGACTGTGCATTATTGTTAATAGACGTGTTACCTTACAGAAAAATTTGGATTTTGAAAACCATCAATTTATATGAGAACTGTATAAATTAGTGTACGGGTACAGTACAAGAACTGCTTATATTACATTAACAGATATGTCCAACGTTTTGAAAACTTAACTATATACTAGTGAATATTGCCTGATAACCAGAAGCACATGCATTGAAACACGTGTGAGAAACCCGATGAACAAATCCATTAACAATTATATTATACAAAAAGTAATGGACGTTTACTTATGTGTTTTGAAATCGTCTGGTAAATTATGAACTGTAATGTGAAGAGCTAAATAACAGAAACTTTATTATTGCAACGGCAAGAGAAAGAACATTAAGTGTCCTTAAACTTTCATATATTGGACAGTGACTTGAATAATTATACAATCCGCATTATTTCAAAGGTTTGCGGAACGTATGTGTCTTTGAATTTTCTGATTTACCACAACTCGCAAACTGAACTGATTGTTAATCTAGAGACCTAACATACTATCTCCAGAGGCTAAAACACACATATATATATATATATATATACAGTATATATACAAAACTCTTAAATGAGGGTCCAAATCCTACTATAGCCCAAATCCAAGACGTTGACCTGTGACGTGGGCATTGGTTTCATTGAACTAATATAAAATGAAAAAGGGAAAGGAGCCTCAAGTGCCCATGACCTCTGTTACCTAGTGTACCTTCCCCCTGACCTCACATTAAAAGCTCGAAAAGTAGAAGTAAAACGAGTTGGAGAAAACAACAACAATTCCTGTAACTATTAGCCTCTAGAAAAGTACCACTGCCATTATTATTTTGCAACATGTCAATTCCGTTGGGGTTGGCCTATGTGGCGGAGTGGCTTAACGACACTACCATCTATGTGTTAGCTAGTCCCGTAGGAAGAGGGAAGGATGGCCCGCCTTCTTTGGGTAGTTCCAGCAGAAACTACTACAACCCTTCTGACCCTACCAACACTACCTTGCCCTCCTCTGTTACGTTCACCCCCTATCCTACCAACACTACCCTGCCTTCCCCCTACCCTACCAACACTACCTTACCCTTCTCGACCACGTTCTTCCCCTACCCTACCAACTCCACCCTACCCTTCTGGACCACGTTCTCCCCCTATCCTACCAACATCACCCTGTCCTCCCTCTACCCTACCAACACCACCCTACCCTTTTCGACCACGTTCTCCCCCTACCCTACTAACACCACCACCCCTTGCACCGGGGACTCCTGCCATAGCGGTGATGGTGAGGGAATGCCCGAGGATTGGTCTCTACTTTTGGGTATGGTGGTGACGATGGTGGTGATGGTGGTGGGCTCCCTGGGTAACATGCTCACCCTCTGCACCTTGGCCCATCAGTTTCGGCTGCCCAGGAGAATTAGGTCAGTAGAACGAATTTAGTTTTATTTTGTTTTGTGTTCTTGTTTGTGATTTAGAATAAGGTCAGTGGAATATATTTAGTTTTATTCATTCTTTTTGTACTCGCATGTTAGTGATTTAGAATAAGGTTAGTAGAATGAATTTAGTTTTAGTTTTATTCTACTTGTATGTTAGTGATTTATGTAATATATGTTCTTTCCTTTTCATAGAACTTATATGATACTGATATTTTTATGTTTATTTAGACTACTAATATACAAGTCATTGGATGATTACTGTTTTTGTTGGTTGTATTTGCTTACGGTTATGAATTTCAATGTGCCTAATACTGAGTTTGGTCGGTTAGTTGATCATTTGTTTAAACTTGGTTACTATTGTTTTATATTTATTTATTTGATTTCTAATGGTGCTTAGTGGATTATATTTTATTAGCTCTTTTAGAGTATTATAATAGTAAACATTTCGATATTGATAATGATAAAGATTATGATTATTTTAATGTGGAGGGTTTTGTTAATGATGTTTTATTCATATAAATTCTTCCATCATAAAGTTTCTGAAGTTCAATCCGGTTTACTGTGGGACCCACTGAGGGCTGTTCTCGTTTAGCATGATGCGCGAAGATTTGAGGAAAAGGATTTAGGTAGGATCGTAACATAGCTTCAGACGACATAATATGAGTTATGTGAATAATGCATTGGTAGCGCGCTTGGTTCACAACCAAGCGGTCCCGGGTTCAATTTTCGGCAGGACGAAGCGGATGGGGAAGTTTCCTAACACCCGATACCTGTGTTCACCTAGCAGTATATAGCCTGCAGTTAGCAGACATTTGTGACGTCCCATCTGGGTGTAACAAGTTCTGGTAAAGTGTTGCGAGCGCTAGTCAAATCTTCTGGAAGAACCGTTGCTTATCCCCTTCTGTACCGGCGACGTCTTTTTTATTTTAATCTAGCTGTATTTAGACGATTTTGTGCAGTTTAAGAGAGATCTGTCGTAGTAAAAAGAGGTACCGGTACCGGGTATAAGAGATAGTTCGAAGCCTGTGCATTGCTGGAGGCTCTTTTCAAACTGAATAAAATCGTAAAACAGTAGCCAGAATATAGTTAAAAAGACAACACCGGCACTGAAAGGGTAAATCAATAGTTAGGCAAGAAAAAAGCTAATCGTCATAGGTCTTTAAGGGGAGATTTCCACCTGGAGGATTTTTTTTCTGAACCTCTTTCTCCCTCATGTTTAGCCCCATTGCTTGTGAGATTTAAAGACGCTTGCCCCATTAGTTTGGCGATTTTAAGAAGCCTCGCCCCATTTCTGTCAATTTTAAGACCATTCGTGCCATTTAGGTGTCGATTTTTTTCCTGGCGAGCGATAGCGAGCCTGTAATTTAAGGGGAACCGGCCTTCGGCCGGGACATTTTTCTACCGAAAAATTTACACATTTTTCTTGAAAGGGGGTCAAGGGGGAGTAATTTTAAGCTTGATGGAAGTCTAGGGAATCAACTAAAAACCTCCCCTTAAGGTTGTTTTTATTTCTTGGACTTATTCAGATACTCAAGATGGATATCATAGTGTATAATTTAGAGCTCCACAAGGTACTACTACGGGTACTGTGCACCATGAAGGGATTATGTCACACGGGATGTTAGATTAGATTAGGTTTATTACCCTCTAGAAAGTAAACAACCATGACCGGGTATTTTAATTAGTAGTTGTCGGCATCGTGGTTGCTTAAAATAACTTCCGCCAATAAAGTTAATGGGCTAGTGGCTGTTTTTGTGGTCTATTAAGTAATATATATATTTTTTTATACATATTATATAGAGGTTATTTTTTTTATATATATATATATATATATATATATATATATTTTTTTTTTTTTTTGTGTCCTCGCTAGACCTCCCTCAAATATTATGTTCCTTCCAACAACCAACTATACTCCTAAAATCGATTAATGAAATTTACAAACACATGTGGCAGTCCTAGAAAACTTAGAAAAACACACCCCAGACTCCCCCTCAAGATAAATGTGTACATATTTCGGTAGACAAATTTCCCGGCCCAAGGCCGGTTCCTCTCATAAATACAGGCTCGCTATCGGTCGCCAGGAAAAAATTGACACCTAAATGGCGCGATAGGTCTTAAAATTGACAACGAAATGGAGCTAAAGATGTTAAAATCGACAAACTAATGGACCGAACGTCTTAAAATGTCTAAACTAACTATCCTGCATAGTCATTCACTCACCTACCAAGTCACCTCTTCACCCATCTACTCACTCATTCACCCTTCCAGCCACCACTCTCCTAACTCACCAACCCACTCACACACTCATCCGATCCTGACTCACACGCACTCACTAACTCACTCGCACTTACACACTCACTCACACACACATCCAATCCTCACTCACTCGCACTTACACACTCACACATCCAATCCTCACTCACTTGCACTTACACACTCACACACATCCATTCCTCACTCACTCTAGGAACTCTACTAGGACCAATTCTCTTTCTAATTTACATCAACGACATAGATGAGGGTCTCACCTGCACAATCTCAAAATTTGCTGACGATACAAAAATTGCAAATAGCGTACTCTCAAAAGAACAAGTTGACGATATGCAACACAATCTAGATAAATTGTCATGTTGGGCCCAAATTTGGCAAATGAGTTTCAATGCGGATAAATGTAAAGTACTACATGTCGGATACCTAAATGAGAAAGCAAACTATTCGATGAATGGCACTCAGCTTAAGAATGTAAACAGAGAAACTGATCTGGGAGTAACAATATCGAGTAACCTAAAACCGAGTCAACAATGTTCAGAAGTT
>JAGKTK010047803.1:0-12081 GCA_018397895.1 Paralithodes camtschaticus | reverse complement strand
CTCCCCTTAAAGGCTGGTTCACACATAGCCGAGTCGGTGCGCGAGTCCAACACGAGTCACACTCGTCGATTATCGCCGTCGCTGGAGGCTGAGTCGGCCGCGAGTAGCAATTGTTCCCGAGTCAAGGAGAGTGTAACACGAGTCACTCGATTCAATACGAGTCAACACGTGTTCATGCAAGAGTCTGTACGAGTAACTGAGAGTCAAAACGAGTGTAACACGAACCCAACACGAGTGTCAAAAATTTGAAAAATAATGGCCACATTCCAGGGCACGAAAACAAAGAGTATGGACGAGTCAACGCGATTGTTACACGGATCAACACGATTTTTATACGGATCAACACGAAAGACAACGCGTTGACTCTCGTTGGATCTCTGTTGCACACGTGTTGACTCGTGTTACATCCGTGTAAACTCTCGTTGATTCTTCCTACATTTTTGAAATAACGGTATTTCAAATGACACTTGCTTTTTCGTGTTACACTCGTGTTTTTTTCTCAGTGGATCGTGTTTACTCTTGTTTACTCGTGTTTTCACTTGTGTTTGAATCGTGTAAACTCTGGCATCATGGGGGCACCAAATTTTGACACTCACATTCGTGCTTTCTACTCTTGTTGATACGTGTTGCATGTGTGTTACATAGGTGGTGTTGCGTGTAGACACGTGTTGCTTCGTCAACGTCGAAATGATGACGCAAAGCGACGAATCACCAAAGAGTGTTACATGGGTTTACACGAGTCAACACGAGTTAACACGAATAACGAAGAGTTATTCAGAGTCAAACACGAGTTAACACGTATGTACACGAGTCTACACGTATTTAGGCCACACTCATGGGTACTCGCCACGGGACCCAAAAATTTCATGCATGCATGACATTTTTGGACCCCGTGGCGAGTACCCACGAGTGTGTCGAGTATACACGAGCGTAGCACGAGTCTATACGAGTTTTGAGGAGTATCGACGAGTCATTGCTGAATTGCAAAATTTCATCACTCGTCTTGGACTCGCGCACCGACTCGGCTATGTGTGAACCAGCCTTTAGTTCGCGCCTATTTTGAAGGCGTTTTTTTCGGTTATTTGCCTCCTGCTGGCAATATATATGATGATTACAATATGTCATGGGGGCGTGACCCCCCTCAACCTATTATTGTATCCAAAAGCAGTCAAATAGACAGGAACATGATGGCCAGCATCCGCTGCCGCTCCGCGTAGTGTAAACAAGGCTGGCGGTACACCCGAACTCTACATTCTACCCCACTAATTTTCCAACTAGCATAACCGATGATTATCAATGATCAATCCCAGTCAGAAACGTCCATGCTTCCCTCCCATAAGTCAATGTCGGGATTACCACACTGTCATGCAAGGACTTCTTTACTTCCATGCTGATCACCCTATTTCTTCTTACTGCTTTCAGAGTTCCTACAACGCTCTTCCCCTGTTACACTTTCTCCCACACTTCTTCATCCATAGGCCTACTCACATCTTTACTCAACACACTGCCCAAATACTTAACCTCTGAAGTGCGCATGGGGGTAATTGGAAACGTCCCCCTGTGCTGACGTATTTGAGGTGTTTCCGTCACTAAAATATTCATTGTGCCATTAATAGCATTAATACTTATCCATATGCGCCTATTATGGGTTGATTATAAAGGTATTAACCTGAAACAACAATAAAACGAGTGAAAACAGCGTTTGGATGGTCAAAATCGGAGATATAGCCCGCGAGTTGTATAATGTATGGGTGAGGCAAGCTACTTTCCCGCCAATTTCCCCCAAGGCCACTGAGACACAGTCGATCGATACTCTCTCTCTCTCTCTTGCACTCGCTTGCTATCAGTGATGACCACACCCTCCAATCGGATTTCTAATGTTAGCACGAAAATATACCTCAGAATAAGGGAATAACAGGGAAAATAGGTGATAACTGAAGGAGAGGAGGAAAGTGGGGAAGGAGGGGAGGTAGAGGACTGAGATTTTGCATGGCCCAGGGGCCAAAAAAAAAGTAAAAAAAAATGTTTTTTTCGATGTCAAAAGTTGATTTTTTTTTCTCTGACTCTTAAGAGTCTCCCCGCAGTGCGCCAGTGGAACTCTTAAGAGTCTCCCCGCAGCTCCCGGGTTAACCACTAGGGAAGTCCTCTCGATAAATTACTCCTGAACCAATATCAATTATTATGTTCCTTCCAACAACCAACTCCACTCCTAAAATCGATTAATGAAATTTACAAACACATGTGGCAGTCCGTGGATCGAACCCAGGACGCTCACACCGAAAATCAACACCATATGCATCGCACCACAAAGACAGTTAATTTTACTTTGATGCAAGACAGCATTGTCTCAGACTGTATGAAGTTGTAAATCTATCATTTTATTGATGATTTTTAATTGAACATTTAAAATGACTTAATAAAGCCAAAGTAATATGGTTTCATTCACTGGGTTGGCATGTACGTACTTGTACTCACCCTCCGACTTCACTCCTGAGACTTTCTCAGGCTTCAAATCAACCATCCCAAGCAGTTCCCTACATGGATGCTCAACTTTCTTTGCTGAGAGTTCATAATATGGTGTTCTTCAATGTCTCCTCCACTTGGGGTTGGCAACCAAATAACAGGATAGGGAGCACTAGTGTCTGCAAGATCCGCACATTGGTCCTTCTGCACAGGTATCAACATCGCCATTTTCTTTTGTTGAAATAATTCATAAACGCACATGCTAGGCCGAGGTGACAAAGAACCTCATGGCCTGACTCACCACTATTAAGGATCTCACTAGCAAGATAAGTCCTCTATTGTCTCACCACATGCATGTACTTGCTACACAGTCCAGAAACTTTAACACCTTAAGAGCGGGTGGTGTGTATTTTACACCGTACCGCACTGCGTTTTTTTTTTAACTCTAAATAGGGTTGTTTCTGTGCTCATTTTCATGCATAAACAAGACCCAGAGCGTAAAACAAGTATCTATTCCTGAAAGGGCGTAAACAGAGCTTTCCAATGACACCCGAACCATCCTTGTACGACCGCTGGTTCTCTTGCAACGATCGTGCAACACGAGTGCAAAAACCCTAAAATCAGGTAATTTCCGTACATAATTCCCTGTGTAGCGAGTGAGAAAGGGGGCAGAAGGGTGGGATACAGTTCAGTAGGTCCACGGTGGTCGTGGGGAGCGGTCATAAGGTTACTACGCTCGTCCCACCGCTCAGCTCTCTCTCTCAGCAACATAACGTGCTGAAAATGGCACTCGACAGCTGTCGTGCACCGCCACATAGTCCAAATTTATTTCACTCGACATATGTTGCGCGCCGCCAGTTAAGGGTTAAGACCCAGGGGTTCTGATTCCCAATAGTAAGTGTAAGAATATCCAGGGGCTCCGCAAGGATCACTGTATCATCCACAAACTCCAGGTCAGTGATCTTGAGATTTCCAACCGATGCTGAAACTGAAACTGAATCTGAAAATATTTGATTTGGTCTAAGGCATACATAGGTTGCATATTGGTTGGAAATAAACAATACAAATACAGACCAGGCCCTTTGATGAACACAATTAATCTTAAAGAGCCTTAACTAGAAATAATTTTACTAACATGACTGCAGTTTTCTTCCTTAATTACCTATGAATATATTTATTGGACATATAGGATCAATCCATGAAGTTGTAGTAGTAATCTAACAAGAAAAGTTCAGACATTGGAAATTGAATACTTAAAACATTGACACCTTCCCTACCGTTGGTAATTATTGATAATGCTCTTCTTTAAGCTTGACTAAAAACTCCCTACCGTAGATTTGGATATTATTTCTTCAGATAAACTGTTAAATATTTTTACTCCATGGCACCGTATATTACTTTGAGATTGCCGAGACACCATTAACCACTCGGCTGCGCATGGGGGGTAGGAGACCCCACACCCCTGTGCGCACGTATTTGAGCTGTTCCCATCACTAACATCGTTATTTTACCATAAATATCGTTAATACTTATTCATATGCACCTATTTTACCATTAATATGAAGATATTAACCAGTTACAACAATAAAACAAGTGGAAACCGCGTTTGGATGGTCAAAATCGTCGATAGAGGCCGGGAGTTACATAACCAAAGGCTGAGGCAGCCTCCCACTCCTCCCCATGTCTTGAGAGACACTGTTGCGCAATACTCTCTCTCGCTCTTTCCCATGCTTGGTAACAATGATGACAGCGCCCTGCTTGCAACTCACTAATGTTAGCACGAAAATAGACCACAAAATAAGGGAATAACAGGGAAAATAGGTGATAACTGAAGGAGGGGGGGGGGGTGGAAGGAGGGGATGTGGAGGAGTGATATTTGGCATGGCCCAGGGGCAAAAAAAAAAAAAAAAAAAGGTTCAAGTTTTTTGGGGGTGTTTTAAATGGATTTTTTAGGCCCAGGATCTTAAGAGTCTTCCCGCAGTCGCCCGGGGAAACTCTTAAGAGTCTTCCCGCACTTGCCGGGTTAATGGTAGTTTGAGATTATTTTGGTTTCGTAGTGGGTATCTATTGTTAGTATTAATTTTGTAGTAATTATCATTGTCTATTAGTTTATGTAAGCACTTACTGTATATACAAAAATAGCACTCTGAACTGTATTTATATAATTATATTTGACTCTTTGAGCATATTTAGAGATGCTCATTGATTGCCAGTCCATACAAAGTTTGAAATATTAGGGTGCCACCACGAGCCCCTGGCTCACTCTTGAGTTCACAGGGAAAAACGGGAAGCCTGTCCGCTAACTTGACAGCAATCTCTATACCCGTGTAAATTCTGGACCCCAGATCAGTAATTACTGCAACAGTTTACAATAAGTATCGGAGTCCATGATAAACACTCTTCTCTTTGTGGTATTCCTGGAGGAGTTGCCTAGGGATTTTGGAATTAGTCTCTCTTGGGAGCAATAGTATAGCAGTATACAGGGTCAGGATACCTCTCTCTCGATGATGGTAAATAACTTACTAACCACATATAAAACATAGTCTCGTTCTTATTAGTTCTTCAGAATATATGTATGAACTCCTTCAATATTCCAGACCGCCCTTATCACTTTACCTTAGTTATCCTTAAACGATTTTATGTAGATTAAGGGGAGATAGGTCGCTTTTCTAGACCCCCTTCTCCCTCATGTTTACCCTAATTTTTTTTTGAGAATGTAAGACGTTCACCCTTTTAGTTTGGCGATTCTAAGACCATTCACCCCATTTCTTTGTCAATATTAGGACCTTTCGTGCCATTTTTGTTTCAAATTTTTCCTGGCGAGTGATAGCAAGCCTGTAATTTTAGGAGGAACCGGACCTCGGCCGGGACATTTTTCTACCGAAAAATGTACAAATATATCTTGAAAGAGGTTCCATACAATGCTGGCTTGCTATCACTCGCCAGGAAGAAATTGACACCTGGATGGGGATAAACGTCTTAAAACAGTAGGCTGAATGGGGCCGAATGGATACAAGCCAGAGAAAGAGAGAAGAGGTGAGAAAAAAGCAGGTCACCCCCCTAAACTGCACAAGATCGTATAATTATAGCCAGACTAAAATAACAAAATTGCGTTCTCAAATACTGAAAAGGTTAATGGTACCAAAGATCATAAGAAAATGGGAGTCTGCAGAAAGCCGATTGGTCCAAACAAGGCAGGTCCCTCTCACACCCAACCCATCTCGTCCATGTGTCTATCTAAGTGTATCTTGAAGCTCTCTACCGTTCTTGATCCCACTATGACGCTATACTCAGTTTCTTTTCAGCTGACGATAAATTGAATCCCTTAGCCTCTCACTTAACGATACTTAATGGAAAAATATGAAACCACCATGTCTCTACATCATACTAAGACCAGGTTTATATAATTAGCACCACATTTCACTATAGATTCTTCAAAATCTTGATGGGAACTTGGCAATTTACCGTCAGTTGAAAAGAAACAGAGTATAGGTGGGATCAAGAACGGAATATGTCTTCATAGCTTATACTTAAGGGGACACTGACTGCTTTTTTGGCCTATCAATTCATTCATTCATAAATTCTTAGTTTCCTCGCTAGACATCCCTCAAACTTTAAATTTTTTGTACATTTGTACATTTTTCGTTAGAAAAATGTCCCGGCTGAAGGCCGATTCCTCTTACAATTACAGGCTCGCTATCGCTCGCCAGGAAAAAATCGACACCTAAATGGCACGATAGGTCTTAAAATTTATAACGAAATGGGACGAAAGGTCTTAAAATCGCCAAACAAATGGGCCGAACGTCTAAAAATATCAAAACTAATGTGACTAAACACGAGGGAGAAAGGGGACCAGAAAAATGACCGTCTCCCCTTAAAGGCTGGTTCACACATAGCCGAGTCGGTGCGCGAGTCTAACACGAGTCACACTCGTCGATTATCGCCGTCGCTGGAGGCCGAGTCTTCCGCGAGTAGCAATTGCTCCTGAGTCAAGGAGAGTGTAACACGAGTTAACTAGAGTCAATACGAGTCAACACGTGTTCATGCAAGAGTCTGTACGAGTAACTGAGAGTCAAAACGAGTGTAACACGAACCCAAGACGAGTGTCAAAAATTTGAAAAATAACGGCCACATTCCAGGGCACGTAAACAAAGAGTATGGACGAGTCTAACACGAGTCAACGCGATTGTTACATGGATCAACACGATTGTTATACGGATCAACACGAAAGACAACACAAGTTTACCCGTGTTGACTCTGTTACATCCATGTAAACTCGTGTAAACTCTCGTTGATTCGTCCTACATTTTTGAAATAACGGTATTTCAAATGACACTCGCTTTTTCGTGTTACACTCGTGTTTTTTTCTCAGTGGATCGTGTTTACTATTGTTTACTTGTGTTTTCACTCTTGTTTGAATCGTGTAAACTGGCATCATGGGGGCACCAAATTTTGGCACTCACATTCGTGCTTTCTACTCTTGTTGATACGTGTTGCATGTGTGTTACATACGTGTTGTTGCGTGTAGACACGTGTTGATTCGTCAAGGTCGAAATGATGACGAAAAGCGACAAATCACCAAAGAGTGTTACACGGGTTTACACGAGTCAACATGAGTTAACACGAATAACAAAGAGTTATTCAGAGTCAAACACGAGTTAACACGTATGTACACGAGTCTACACGTATTTAGGCCACACTCGTGGGTACTCGCTACGGGGCCCACAAGTTTCATGCATGCATGACATTTTTGGACCCCGTGGCGAGTACCCACAAGTGTGTCGAGTAAACAAAGAGTATACACGAGTGTAGCACGAGTCTACACGAGTGTTGAGGTGTATCGATGAGTCATTGCCGAATAGCAAAATTTCATCACTCGTGTTGGACTCTCGCACCGACTCGGATATGTGTGAACCAGCCTTAAGTCTTTTTGTGTCGCCCATCTGTCAAAGGAAGTGGGATATCCTCTAAAATTAACTAAATATTTCTTCTTTCTTGAGAAACAGGCTTGTTCCTTGGTAATCGTAGTCTTAGGAGAAAAAGGAGGACCAGGGTAATCACAAACATCTTTATTACTTCAGTTTTTCTACTTAGATCCTGATGATGACTTAAACAAAAGTCAAAACTTTGAAGAAATAAAGATGTTCGTGATTACCCTGGTCCTCCTATTTCTTCTTTCTGTTCCCTTTTTCAGGAATGATGGCCGAGAAGAGCAGAGCAGACCCTAAAGGCGTGGCTCTATCTTTTAGTATGTTTGATCCGAGTTGCACATCCCAGGACATATTGGAGATTTATGACAACGTTGCTGAGTACTATGAGGAGAGGCGGGAGGGGGTCTAGGGGAACCTTGGGGGTTAACGTCACATGTTTTAACCCGGGAACTGCTGGGAGACTCTTAAGAGTTCCCCCGGCGGACTGCGGGAAGACTCTTATGAGTAAGGGAAAAAAACAAATCCATTTAAACCCCCCCCCCCCCCCCCAGAAAAAAAAAAAAAAAAAAAAATTGCCCCTGGGCCATGCCAAATATCACTCCTCCACCTCCCCTCCTTCCCCACTTTCCTCCCCTCCTTCAGTTATCACCTATTTTCCCTGTTATTCCCTTATTCTGTGGTTTATTTTCGTGCTAACATTAGCAAGTTGGTAGCAGGGCGTTGTCATCACTGTTACCAAGCGTGGGAAAGAGCGAGAGAGAGACTATTGCGGAACAGTGTCTCTCCAGACAAGGGGAGGGGTGGAGGGCAGGGAGGTTGCCTCAGCCATACATTATGTAACTCCCGGCCTGTATCGCCGATTTTGACCATCCAAACACTGTTTCCACTTGTTTTATTGTTGTAACAGGTTAATACCTTTATAATCAACCTATAATAGGCGCATATGGATAAGTATTAATGCTATTTATGGTAAAATAACGATGTTAGTGATGGGAACAGCTCAAATACGTCAGCACAGGAGTGTGGTGTCTCATACCCCCCATGCGCACGTCTTAGTTTAAGGGAGGTGACCTGCTTTTTGTTATTTCTCTCCAATTCTCTCTTTCTCTGGCTTGTGTCCATTCGGCCTCATTCACCCGACTATTTTAAGACATGTATCCCCATCTAGGTGTCGATTTCTTCCTGGCGAGCGATAGCGAGCCAGCATTTTATGAAGAAATCCGGCTTCGCCGGAGAAATGTTTCTATCGAAAAATTTACAAATTTAGCCTGCTGTCAAACAAAAATAAAAAATATGCTGGCTCGCTACTGCTCACCAGTAAAAAATTGACACCTGGATGGGGATAGACGTCTTAAAACAGTTGGCTGAATGGGGCCAAATGGATACAAGCCAGAGCAAGATAGAAAAGGACAGAACAAAAACAGGTCACCCCCCTTAAATAATAATAATAATAATAATTAAAGTTGCAAGCAACGTTGTGCGGGATTCGAGCGGGGTTGCACGCAGGGTATTGTGTTGGATACAAGGGCTGTGCCACATATATCAAAATATCATGCATCTCATCGGGCATGGAGAAAGTCTATCTATCTATCTATCTATCTATATGCTCAGGCCCAATCCCCATTTTGGGGGTAGCCGACTCAAGACAGAGCAAGAACAGGGAAAACACAAAAACAACATAAAACAAAAAATAAACACAGATAGAAAACACAAACTGTCACACATCCAGGTCACCCAGGAAAAGACACAGAGACCAGGGTTACCAATGTCGCTCCAGCACTCCCCTGACCACCCGGAGAGGTTCCGATCTCGGCAGGCAGACATGCAGCGGAGCCAAAGCCACAAGCTCTCCCACCACACTTCCAGGCACACCCTTCATATTAATCGTCTCCCCGGGCCAGGCGCCTGATGGACTATTAAGTATGGAGAAAGTACAGAAGGAATATAGTGTAGCCATTTTGGCTATGGCCACTTAGACCATTAAGGAGTGTGACCATTTTGGTTAAAGCTATTAATCCTGTACGAGTTGTTGTTGTTGTTCCCTAAGCTGCCTGGCCGAACAGCCCCGAGTCCCTGAGGAAGGCCATGGCCACGATCGGGCTTTCCCACAGAGCTCTCATTGAGTGTAGATTGTGTTGTTGGCGTAAGTGGTTGTGTGAAATGCAGTCTTCTATTATGTGTTTAATGGCATGGGGTGCTGTGTTACATCCCGGGCAGGCATCGACAACGGAGTCATCCAGTCTCTTCTGATAGCTCAGGAGAGCTGGATGGTGTCCTCATCTCAGCCTGGCCAGGTGGACTCTGTCCTCGTGAGGAAGGGAGGATTCGGAAGGATGGATTTCGGGAGGTCGTGCTTGCAGCTGCGTGTTGTCTGTGAGTGAGTGGATGGATCGGCGAGAGATATAAGTATGGATGTGCTTCTGGAAGGTGGTTCGGGGTGGGAGAGAGGACAGTAATTGTGTGTGATACCGTGTGCTGGGTGTTGTTTTGATATTTCTTGGTGTCTGTGGGTGTGTTGCCATGTAGTATAGTGGGTGGTCTTGGTTCGTGGAGGCTACTGCCAGGAATTGAGTGCCTCTCATGATCACTGATCTTATCTATCTATCTATCTATTGCCTGACGCCGTGATCCCTGATCTTATGTATTGTTTATATACTGTGGTGGTAGTTTCTTTGTTGTGTCCAAATTTTGTGTGAGCAAGTGACCTGAGGGCGTTAAGTCTGGGTGTCATTTCTTTTTAATGTTTGTGGTGTGCTGTTTGAATGTCATATAAGTATCATATGTTACTCCTAGGATTTTGTGTGTGTGTGTATGTGTTAGGGGTGTGTTGTTTATGGTGAGTTGAGGGATGTATTTGTGTTCTCCTGTCCAGCTTGTGAGCAGGGTTGCGGTGGATTTGGCTGGGGGTAGATTAAGTCTGTTTGTAGTGCACCAGCCATGTAGTGTGTTGAGATAGGGTTGAAGGAGATCTGTTGCTTTTTTGGGTCATGGTGTGTGCATGTGAGTGTTATGTCATCTGCATAGGAGGCTAAGTTTATTTGGGGCGTATTGGGTGTAGTTATATCGTGCATGTACAGATTGAAGAGTGCGGGCGATAGGACGGATCCTTGTGGGACTCTGTTTGGAAAGTTTCTGATTTTAGATGACTGACCGGCAAAAGATACGTGTGCACATCTGCCTGCTAGGAAGTTGGCCAGCCACCTTTTTGTGTTGTTGTGCATGTTTGTGTTGTAGATTTTGTTTGTTAGGTTGTGGCGGGGGATGGCATCGAAGGCTTTACTAATGTCGAGTGTGGCTAATAGTGATCTGTGTGGTGGTCTAGCTGAGTTGATGCCGTCAAAAGCTCTTTGTGTAAGGTCTGTGAGAAGAGTGTTTGTGGAGTGCAGTGGCCTAAAGCCATGTTGTGTTGGAGCTAGGGGTAGGTCGGGTGTAATTAGTTGTAACACTAGGCGTTCCATGACTTTGGAGGGGGAGCAAAGGAGTGTGATGGGGCGGTGCGAGGAGGGTAGCGTGGGGTCTTTGTTGGGTTTGGGGAATGTGGTGATGAGACCATGCTTCCAAATGTCTGGTATTGTGTTGTGTGAATAACTGTAGTTTGATATGTTAGTGAGTGCTTGTATGCCTTGTGGTCCCAGGTGTCTGAGGTGTATGTTGCTTATGTTGTCTAGGCCACAAGCGGGTGAGTGCTTGAGATTGTTGATGATATGCTTTGTCTGGTGATTGGTGAAGGGTGTATAGTCAGGGTCTGTGGGGAATTGTCTCTTACGTCGGATGACACGTCGGTCGTCTTTGTGAGGTTTTAGGTGGCTGACATGTGAGAAGTGATTGATGAGAGTGTTTGCTTGTTGTTTACATGAAGGAGTAGAGTCTGTTGTTGTGATTGCAGCATGTGATTGTGTTGTGTTGCTGTTGGAAAGTGTGATGCTGTTTAGTGTTTTGTAGAGTTTTTTGGGGTTTGTTTTGTGATCAAGTGTTTGTAGGAAGTTATTCCAATTTAGTTTTTGTTGTTCTTGTATTTTGTTGTTAGTTTGGGTGTTGAGTGCTTGAATTTGTTGTGTGATGTCTTGTGTGTGGGGTGCTGGGGAGTGTTTCAGTATGTCGCGTTGTCTGATGAGGTTTTGAATTTCTGGTGTGAAGTTGGGGTTGTGTCTTTTTCTGTTACCTCTTGGAATGTGTTTCTTGTCAGCGTTTTGGATAGTTTTATTGAGTATGTGTACAGCATTGTTGATGTTAGTGATGGGTGTACTGTTTAGAGTTGTGAAGTGTTGTTCTGTCTCATTTGTGAATGCTTCCCAGTTAGCTCTTTTATAATTGGTGTATGTGTGTTTGTGGCTAGCTGGGGTGAGTCTGGTTTTGGTGGTGATAATGATCGGGAGGTGGTCAGAGCCTAAGGTTCTGACCACCCTCCAGGATGTTGTGGGGGCGAGTTCTGGGGAGCAAAAGGTGATGTCTGGAGATGATGGGTTATAGAGGGCTTGGTGAGGAATATGGGTATGTTGATGGATGTCGTTAAGGATGATGAGGTTATCGGTTTGGTTTTGTAGTACCAGCCCTCTGTCTGTGTCGGGGTTGTCGACAAACCAGGCCGACGTCTTGGCGTTGAAGTCACCACCCAGGATGATGTGTGGGGTGTTTGTGATGTGTTGTAAGTGTGGTCTGTATTCATTTGGTACTGTAGGGGATGTTT
>JAGKTK010047802.1:0-12081 GCA_018397895.1 Paralithodes camtschaticus | reverse complement strand
GAGAGAATGACTAAGAGGGTGTACGAGAGCGAGGTGGAGGGACAGAGGGGGAGAGGTAGACCGAATATGAGGTGGAAGGATGGAGTGAGGAACTACATGAACGAAGGCGGTGCTGGTTGGGGGGAGGGGCGTCGACTGACTGGGGACAGAGGTGCATGGGGGCGGTTCGTTCGTGGCCACCCCTTCGGGGATCACGGCGTCAGGCAATAGATAGATAGATAGATGTCACCCATACTAAAAGGGTTAAAGCAAATTATTAGTGTATGTTATATAATATACTGCTCCTCTTTGAATGGTGCATATATCAAGTGTCAACTTGTTAAGAGTTTATATTACAGTACAGTCAACCCTCGAATGTGCGGACTAATAGGGGGGGACCCTTGTCCGCACATTGAAAAAGTCCGGACATTGGAAATACAGTACATTGGGGGAAAAAAAAAAAAAAATGCCGCTGTAGGCCTACTCCCTCCCCTCCCCATCCCGGCCTCAACCCCGACCCCATATTTGTCATTTGATAAATTTCACATAAAAAAGAAAAAAACAAAACGAGGAAGGATATCCCCGCCGCTGTAGGCCTACTCCCTCCCCTCCCTGTCCCGGCCTCAACCCCGACCCCGACCCCGTTACTGTGATGATGTTGATAAGCCTTGTGCTACACCCTATTGATAATGCAAAACTATTGAACACACTTAAAAGTGTATGTTATTTGGTCTCTATATAATCTGTGAATAATTTCCGATATGATGGAATTAAAGAACACATTTTTCCACCAACTCATAATCAGCAAAAATTACACAAATGTCAATAAAGTAGACGTGCCGTTTTGCCCAAAATCAAAACGGCATACCCAACTCTGCGATGGTTTACCATCATCACTACTAATACCATCATCAATCACAATCAACATAATCACTACTACTGCCATCATCACTACAACTGCCACAATTATCACGATTACTGTCATCATCACCATTACTATGATCATCATCACTACTACAATTATAATCATCACTACTACTCTCACCATCATCACTGTCCATTGTCACTAGCATCTTTATCACTACTATCATCATTGATACTACAACTATCAACCATCATTACTAATATCATCACCACCATCTTACAATCATCATTATTACTGTTAACATCATCACTACTACTATAACCATCATCATTACTACTGTCACAAATATGACCATCATTTATCTTAGTCACCATCATCACTACTACTGCCATCATCACCATTACTATGATCTTCATCACCATAACTATTGTCATCACTACAAATTTCACCATCCTCACTACTACTCACCATCATCACTAATACTCACACCATCGTCACTACCATCATCACTACTGTCATTATTATCACTACAACTATCATCATTACTTGTCACCATCATCACTACTATTATGACCATCATTACTACTACTATTACTGTCACCATCATATCTACTACTGTCACCATCATTATCTACTACTTTCATCATCATCACTACTGTCATCATCATCAATACTATTATCACCATTATCAATACTATCACCATAATTCCAAATATTACTACCATCACTTCTAATGCCAACTAAACTAACTTAACCTAGCAAATGCGTAACAAAATGTTTTCGCTCCCAGAATGCCATCAATGAGGGGGGGGGGGGGGGTAAAAACCATATTTTGGACCTAAAATCATAACTTGCATAAATTTAAAAAATCTTTTTTGACTGACGTTCGCATTCACGCAACAAATGTTCGTGTGAAATTTGGTGAAAATCCGTCCAACGGTCTAGGAGTTTCGAGACAGACTGACAACGACGACGACGACGACAGACTTTTTTTTTTTGTGTGGTACCCACTATACGGGGGGGCGATACCAAACTCTGCTTACGCAGAGTTGATTACTACAATCATCACTACTACTCTCACCATTGTCACTACCATCTTAATCACGACTATCATCATTGATACTACACCTATCAACCATTATTACTACTATCATCACCACCATCTTACAATCATCATTAGTACAGTTGGCGGGTGCCCAACCCCGAAAAGGGTTGAAATAGGGGAGCTATCTCCCCGCCAAAGGTGGCTTTCTAGGGCCTTTCCTAGCTGATGCTGAGAGGATTGGGTTCTAGTCATGTGGTGATGGGCTGGTCTATCAGAGTGAGAACTGAGCAATCTCTGCCATACCCATAGCTTACTCTGACTGTTCCTTTTACTTATATATTTTCTAGATCTCAAGTGACGGCGTCTCTAACGTGGATTGACCTCCCAATCTACCAAGATTGGAAGCCAAAGCGTCACATTTTTCCCTTACCCCTCAACTTTTCTCTTCATAATTGCTGAGGGGCACAGGGCCCTGGGTGGGGCTTTAGTTTCCCGGGCGTTTCCGCGCCCTCCTCAAGCTCCCCGCCATTGAGTGGCTTCGGTCACCCAGGCTTTATTGTGGTCGGCGGGGAGGGTTCTGTGGGGGCGCTCGGTTATGGCCTTGCTCGGGGCCTTGGGGCTGTTCGGCCAGGCAGCTTGGGGAACAACAACTACAGTTAACATCATTACTACTACTATAACCATCATCATTACTACTGTCACAAGTATTACCATCATGTATCCTACTATCACCATCATCACTACTACTGCCAACATCACAACTATTGTCATCATCACTACAACTTTCACCATCATCACTACTACTCACCATCATCAATAATACTCACACCATCGTCACTACCATCATCACTACTGTCATCATTATAACTACAACTATTAATCATTAATTGTCACCATCATCACTACTATTATGACCATCATCACTACTACTAGTAGTGTCACCATCATATCTACTAATGTCACCATCTTATCTACTACTATCATCATCATCAATACAAATACAACCATCATCACTACTATTATCACCATCATCACTACTATCACCATCAATCCCAGCTATTTGAAGACTCATTTAATCTCACTCAACTAGTCAACCAACCCACCCGTGTACCAGATAATCCTAATCATAATTCCCACCTATTGGACTTATTTTTAACAACCAATTCAGAAAATTATGATGTTACAGTGAGGTCCCCGCTTGGATCTTCTGATCACCGGAATGGTTGGGGGTCCGGGAGGGGGTAGGGGGCTTGGTAAAACCATATTTTGGACCTAAAATCATAACTATTGCATAAATTCAAAAAATCTTTTTTGACTGACGTTCGCATTCACGCAACAAATGTTCGTGTGAAATTTGGTGAAAATCCGTCCAACGGTTTAGGAGGAGTTCCGAGACAGACGGACGACGACGACGACAGAATTTGTTTTCGTGTGGTACCCACTATATGGGGGGGCGATACCAAACTCTGCTTACGCAGAGTTGATAAAATCTCCCGACGCTCGGAACTCAAAGACGGGGGAATATTTGTTGTTGACTGTATCTTATTTCTTGTTTATGTGCTGGAAGGATATTATATTTTTCAATTCCATCGCATAAGCATAAGAAATGATTCAAAGATTACAAAAAGTCCAAATAAGACATAGTTATGTTAATGTATAAGGGAGTTACGTAGATGCATTAGAGAGAGAGATAGATAGAAAGAGAGAGTTGCAGAGGGGGAGTGAGCGATAAACACGAACTATTATGAGACGGACTTAATTGGTTCTGAAAAGACAAAGGAGACTTTTATTGACTCTTTTTCATGTTATTATTTGTGTGCTAGAAGGATAATATTGTTTTCAATTCCATCACATTAGAAATTATTTATAGATTACAAAAAGTCCAAATAAGACATAGTTATGTTAAAGTATAAGGGAGTTAGTTAGATGCATTAGAGAGATAAATAGATAGAGAGAGAGTGGCTAGGGGCGAGCGAGCGATAAAATACTAACATATATGAGACGGACTTATGTTTCTGAAAGACAAAGGAGACATTTTTTATTTACTCTCGTTTTAATTTTATTATTTGTGTGTTAGAAGGGTAATATTGTTTTCAATTCCATCGTATTAGAATTGATTCATAGATTAAAAAAAGACCAAATAAGACATAGGCCTAGTTATGTTAATGTATAAGGGAGTTAGGTAGATGCATTAGAGAGATAGATAGATAGATAGAAAGAGAGTTGCAGAGGGGGAAGTGAGCGATAGACAAACACGAACTATTAAAATACCGGACAACTTTTAAATTAACGGTCTTTTGCCCGATTTGTCCGGTCTTTTGGGGACTTGTCCGCATCGGCTGTTGGGTCCGCACAAACCGAAGTCCGGTCAACTGGGGTCCGCCCATGCGAGGGTCGACTGTACTGGTATCAATCTTCCCCTATGCAAAGAATGAAAAACTGAGAGCGAACCTAAATTCTAGTAAGTTATCGTATATTTCACTCTAATTAACTTAACATTATTTTTGTTCCACCAAGCATATTTTTTTTATAATTATATTAACCATTACCTATATCCCATTATGCAAATAATTTTTTGTCCAAGTTTGAACCTACATTTCAGTGTTACAGTATACATAACACTAAACAAAACACTAAAACAGCATTACACTTTCCAACAGCAAAACAACACAATCACATTGGGGCACACACACGAACCACTGACGAGACAACACCTCTGCACCCACGCTCCCGAAAATCAGCTGATCTAGCAAGCTGTTTACAGCGCTCGTCAAATAAACTCACCTAAACTTGAGTATAAGGATATTTTGTGTTGTCCTGTATTATAATGCAGTATTAAAATAATTTGAGATTAAAATCAAGTGAGGATATTTCGAGTGATAAAAATAATTCAAGCGATTGTGAATGCGAGTGGATGTAAACAAATATGGCTGACTTTGATGGATTTGAAGTCGGTGAGAGCGAGAGCATTCTAGGGAAAATTGTACGTGAGCTGAATGACATTAAAAGGTGGAAGGAGGATATGCAGGAGTGGAAGGTGAGTGTTAGTTCACAGATTGAGGTTATATGTTCAATATGTGGTGCTCAGGCTGGGGACATCGAGCCTGGACAAGATTTGAGTCGGGCTAGCCTAAAAGAAATTCAAACTCATATGGGGCAACTCCGGGACGAAAATTAAGCTTTAAGATTGCAACTTGAAGAATACAAAGGGCAAACCAAGGAAATGAAAACACATGTGGAGGAGATTAACCCTCTCACCACGGAAGGGCTCTTGAACGCCCATAAAAAAGCATACACGAGCTACCCGGAAGGTCTCTTAAACACCCATGACGTCACAGCCTGTGAGCTTGGTGTGCGAGGCGTCGGTCCGACGCATGTAAACAACAGCCGGCTGGACCGACGCTCCGCATCTCCGGCCACAAGAAGGAGAGCGTCGCTTGTTCGTGTGTGCCTGTATGTTGTTGTTAAGTATCGAAAAGTGGTGTAAAGTGGCTGTTTTGGCCATAAAGTTATCTCCAATGAAATCATCATCACAGCTCAACCAGTTGACTTAGAGAGCTCTACTTAATGCCATTCTACAGGTAAATAACACAGCTACGCTTGGGGATGCGCGGGAATGCGGGAAGCAGTCTGATTAACGAATATACGGTAGCCTAGCCTAGACGTTTTTCGGCCAAAACACCCGGTTTTCGAGGAATATATATATAATACATAGCCGGGGCTGGAGGGTTAAGGAGAAACACAATAAATGGGTCAATGACGAAGGAGTACAAAGTACAAAGGAAATCAAGCAACAACAGATCTAGTGACCCTTCTAGGCTGCTTGTCCTCCAAAACACTGAGGATCAAGTGTCCAAACAGTGGTTTAGAGTGGGTAAGGGAACATTGGAAAGGGAACTACTGCCCTGCCACTAACGTGGCAGGACTAGGAAGTTAGTAGGGGACATATGGGTTAGTAACTGAGGGGAGGATAAAGTTATTCATTTACAAACGCAGTCAGTCGCGGGTTTGATGCGAGATATTTGTCTAGGCGGAATTTAAATGAATCAACGGTGCTGCAGTCTATAACGTCTCGGGGAAGCCCATTCCACAAGTTGACAACTCGATTGAAGAAGAAATTCTTAGATTCGTGCGAGTTAAAAGATTTACCAATAATTTTGCAACCGTTTCCCCGCGTGTAATTAGATTGGTCGATAGTGAAGTACTTACTACAGTTCATATTGTCGATGCCTTTGATGATTTTGAACACTTGAATTAAGTCGCCTCTTAATCTGCGCTGGGTTAAAGGAAATAGATTTAATTCTCTAAGACGCTCTTCATATGGTTTGTTCTTTAGGCTAGGTATCATTTTGGTAACTCTACATTGAACTCGTTCTAGCTTGTTTATATCTTTTTGGTAATAAGGGCACCAGGATTGAACGCAGTATTCCAGAAGAGGGCGGACTTAAGGAATTGTAAAGGGTTAGGATAACCTCTTTGGATTTATGCTCAAATGACCTGCCTATAAAGCCAATTATTTTGTTTGCCTTCTTAACAACTTCTGAACATTGTTGACTCGGTTTTAGGTTACTCGATATTGTTACTCCCAGATCAGTTTCTCTGTTTACATTCTTAAGCTGAGTGCCATTCATCGAATAGTTTGCTTTCTCATTTAGGTATCCGACATGTAGTACTTTACATTTATCCGCATTGAAACTCATTTGCCAAATTTGGGCCCAACATGACAATTTATCTAGATTGTGTTGCATATCGTCAACTTGTTCTTTTGAGAGTACGCTATTTGCAATTTTTGTATCGTCAGCAAATTTTGAGATTGTGCAGGTGAGACCCTCATCTATGTCGTTGATGTAAATTAGAAAGAGAATTGGTCCTAGTACCGATCCCTGGGGTACCCCGCTACTTACATTGGTCCATTTAGATGCCTTACCGTTTATGACTACCCTTTGCTTTCTGTTGCTGAGCCAATTTTCTATCCATTTCAACACACCGTCTTGTATTCCATGCGCTTTTAGTTTTAGCAGTAAACGTTTGTGGGGAACTTTGTCAAAGGCCTTTTGAAAATCAAGGTATATAATATCTACAGCTTTACTCTCATCGTAGAGGTTGAGGATATCGTGGAAGAAGTCTAAGAGGTTTGTTAAACAGGAACGTTTTTTACGAAAGCCGTGTTGAGTATCTTTAAGTATGTTATTTTCCTCTAAGTGATTTACGAGTCTGTCTCGTATGACCGTTTCTAGCATTTTACATACAACTGAGGTTAAGCTAATTGGATGATAGTTACTGGGTAGGGATTTGCTGCCTTTTTTGAATATCGGTGTTACGTTGGCTAGCTTCCACTGATCAGGCATAGTTCCAGACTGCAAGGATTTATTGAATAGTAATGTCAGTGGTTTGGAGAGCTCATTCTTAGCTTCCTTTAGAACTCTAGGCGAGATTGTATCAGGTCCTGGCGTTTTATTTACCTTGAGTTTATCTAAACAATTCAATACTTCTCTCTCTGTAACGGTGATATTGCTTAGAACATCTGAATTATCAATCTGAATCGGCGATGGTAGGAGGAAGAGTGAAGGAAGTGGCAATGAAGGAAATCATGGAGGAACAAAAGAAACAATCAGAAAGGGAAAATAAAGATTTAGAATCAGTGGTAGTAAAAGCTATGAGGAGAAATGAACAGGTCCTGCGTGAAACAATAGATAGAAATAAGTGTATTATTGTATTTGGGGATATAGAGGAGCACATTATTGAGAGGAAAGCTAGGGATAAGGAAGAAATTAACAAGGTAAAAACATTGATCAAGCATGTCGATGAAGAAGGAAACAACTGGAGAGATGATATTGAAGAAGTTAGGAGAATGGGTAAACATAGTAAGGGAAACACAAGGCCAATGAGAGTGCAGTTTAGGTCTAGGGTAACAGTGGATGCAATAATGAACGTAACATGGAGACTTAACTTGACCAGCAAGTTTAAGAAAATTACAATTAGAAAAGACATGAGTATTGAGGATCGAAACATAAGAAAGGAATTGCAAACCGAGGCAAATGAAAAGAATGGAGAAAGGACGAAAGAAGACGAAAAGAAGTTTTTCTGGAGAGTGTGGGAGGGAAAACTCAAGAAATGGTATATAAAGCAAAGGGACGAAGTAGGGAGGGAAAGGGAGATGGTGAGGGTGACGGAGGAGAAGGCAGAGAGAGGGAAGGTGGAAATAGAAAGAGAAACAGTCCAAGTGGAGGCAAAGGGAGGGGAGGTGGAAACGGAGCGAGAAACAGTCCAGGTGGAGACAAGAGAAGAGGAGACAAGCTAGGAAATAAATTGGGAGGGGTACGTACAAAAAAGAAAGGAACGGGCAGGGACGAGAAAAATAGGGAAAATACTGGAAATGCTAAGTTCATGTATACAAATATTGATGGGTTAATTTCCAAAAAGATTGAGTTTGACGAATATGTAAAGAGAGAGAGGCCCGGGGTAGTATGTTTGACTGAAACTAAGCTTAACCAGCAGGTAGACACGAATATAATTAGTTGTGCGGGATACAGTACATGGAGAAGAGACAGGTTAGGAAAGCTAGGAGGAGGAGTGTTGTTCATGGTAGATAATAAAATGACTGCTAAAGAATTAAAACTTGGTGATAGCATTGCTGAAGTGGTAGCAGTTGAAATTGAGGATAATGATAGGTCAATATTGGACATTGTATCAATGTATTTACCTCCGAAGACTAAATCTTGGAGCAACGATGAATATAATGAATTAATTTTGGAAACCTTGCGTATGTTAGAAATTATTTGTAAAAGGAAAAATAGGCTTATTCTTGCAGGGGACTTTAATTGCGGGGAGGTGGATTGGGAATGTTTGGATGCGGGTTCAAATGAAAATACTTGGGGTAGCAAATTTCTTGAACTAACAATGGGATATCTACTAACACAACACGTTATGGAAAATACAAGATTTAGAGGAGGTGATGAACCATCAAGACTTGACTTATTATTCACCAAAGACCCCCAAGAAATAAAGAACCTAACATATTTGAGTCCCATGGGAAAAAGCGATCATGCTGTGATTGAATTTGAATTGACAGTGGAATTTCTGGAAGGCAGAGAGGAGGAGCATAGGGAATATAGACTAAATTATAGTAAGGCGGATTATGAATCATTACGAGGATACTTTGCAAATATAGATTGGTCATTTATTGAGCAAGAACAGAATATTCAGGTAAAATACACCATGTTACTAGACATTTACAGGGAGGGGGTAGATAAATATGTACCAACATTTAAGGATAGAAAGCTGGCTAAGGAGAAAGAGTGGTTTAACATGCGATGTCACATTGCCCAGAACAAAAAGGACTCTGCATGGAATAAAGTGAGAAGGAGACACACTGAGGAAAAATGGAATGAGTATAAGAATGCTAGAAACAACTATGTCAAGACTATAAGAGAGGAGAAATAGAACTTTGAAAAAGATATAGTAAACAAATGTAATAAAGAACCTAAATTGTTCTATAGTTATATCAACGGCAAAACAAAAATAAAGGACAAAATAACAAAGCTTAGGGTAGAGGGTCAATTATATGAAGACACAGAGGGTATGTGTGAAATTATGAATGACACATTAACATCCGTGTTTGTGGAGGAGGATGACTATGTAGAACCTGTGGTGGAATTGAACGAGATACAGGGACTAGAGTCGATAGAAGTCAACAAGGATGAACTAAAATCATTGTTGGAAGAATTGGACGTGAGAAAATCTATGGGCCCAGATAACATTGCTGGATGGGTATTAAGAGAATATTCTGAACAACTAGTGAGACCTATTTTTAATATTGTTCAACACTCATTAAACAAGGGGGAACTTCCCTTAGAATGGAAACAAGCAAATATAACTCCAATATATAAAAGTGGAAATAAAGAAGACCCGCTAAATTATCGACCGGTATCCTTAACGAGTGTTATTACAGGCTGCACAGCTACTGCACCCACAGATCACCTACAGCAAGAAGCCAAAATCCTCAAAGTCAAAGACCATCTGGACATGAGAGGCACTCAGTTCCTGGCAGCAGCCTCCACGAACCAAGACCACCCACTAAACTACATGGCAACACACCCACAGACACCAAGAAATATCAAAACAACACCCAGCACACGGTATCACACACAATTATTGTCCTCTCTCCCTCCCTGCCCACCCCGAACCAACTTCCAGAAGCACCTCCATACTCATATCTCTCACCGATCCATCCACTCACTCACAGACAACACGCAGCTGCATGCACAACCTCCCGAAATCCATCCTTCCGAATCCTCCCTTCCTCGCGAGGACAGAGTCCACCTGGCCAGGCTGAGATGCAGACACCATCCAGCTCTCCTGA
Organism: Paralithodes camtschaticus; assembly: GCA_018397895.1. NCBI lineage: Eukaryota > Metazoa > Arthropoda > Malacostraca > Decapoda > Lithodidae > Paralithodes > Paralithodes camtschaticus. Next base: position 1,830 of record JAGKTK010047802.1, on the reverse strand, counting down.
GCTATCAGAAGAGACTGGATGACTCCGTTGTCGACGCCTGCCCGGGATGTAACACAGCACCCCATACCATTAAACACATCATAGAAGACTGCATTTCACACAACCACTTACGCCAACAACACAATCTACACTCAATGAGAGCTCTGTGGGAAAGCCCGATCGTGGCCATGGCCTTNAAATGTAATAAAGAACCCAAACTGTTCTATAGTTATATCAACGGCAAAACAAAAATAAAGGACAAAATAACAAAGCTTAGGGTAGAGGGTCAATTATATGAAGACACAGTGGGTATGTGTGAAATTATGAATGATACATTAACATCCGTGTTTGTGGAGGAGGATGACTATGTAGAACCTGTGGTGGAATTGAACGAGATACAGGGACTAGAGTCGATAGAAGTCAACAAGGATGAACTAAAATCATTGTTGGAAGAATTGGACGTGAGAAAATCTATGGGCCCAGATAACATTGCTGGATGGGTATTAAGAGAATGTTCTGAACAACTAGTGAGACCTATTTTTAATATTGTTCAACACTCATTAAACAAGGGGGAACTTCCCTTAGAATGGAAACAAGCAAATATAACTCCAATATATAAAAGTGGAAATAAAGAAGACCCGCTAAATTATCGACCGGTATCCTTAACGAGTGTTATATGCAAGCTTTGTGAAAAGATTATTAGAAAAAGATGGGTGGGTATGTTGGAGGAGAGGGAAATAATTTCAAGCAAGCAGTTCGGGTTCAGAAAAGGTCATTCGTGTACCACAAATTTGTTGAGTTACTATGATAGGGTAATTGACATTGTACAAGGGAGGGGTAGATTGTATTTACTTAGATTTCAAGAAGGCATTTGATAAGGTGCCTCATAAGAGATTGTTGTTGAAGCTCAGGACTGTGGGGCGGGTTGAGGGAGTATTATTAAAGTGGATGGAAAACTATTTAATTGGGAGGGAAATACGAACAGTAATAAAAGGAAAGTTCTCCTCGTGGAAAAGGGTAAAAAGCGGAGTGCCTCAAGTACCTGAGCATATAGATAGATAGATAGATAGCCTCAAGGATCGGTGTTGGCCCCAATCATGTTTTTGGTTTTCACCAACGACCTTCAAATGGGAATAGGCTCATTATATATCTATGTTTGCTGATGATGCAAAATTAATGAAGCATATTACAAGTAGGAGTAGTTGTGAAGAATTACAGAGAGACCTAGATAAATTATATGAGTGGAGTCAAACTTGGAAAATGGAATTCAACACGAGTAAGTGTCAGGTTCTTGAGATGGGAAAAAGTAAATATAGACCTTCTTGGGGATATAAAATAGGAGATGAAATAATTAGTAAAGCTGTGAAAGCAAAAGACCTAGGGGTAGTTATGGCAGACAGCTTGTCACCTGAACAGCATATAAATAAAATAACTGGTGAAACCTATGCAGTATTGACTAACATGAGAATAGCTCTGAATTATTTAGATGAAGAGATGTTAGCAAAAATAATAGGGACAATAATACGACCAAGACTGGAGTATGCAGCAGTGGTGTGGTCTCCACACCTTATAAAACATAATAAAAAAATGGAAACAGTTCAGAGAGTTGCCACTAAGATGATAGCTAGCCTTAGAGACCTGCCTTATGAGGAGAGATTGGAGAGGCTAAAGCTGCCAACACTGAGGGCTGTTCGGCCAGGCAGCTTGGGGAAAAACAACAACAACAACAACACTGAGGGAGAGGAGAGAGAGAGGTGACATGATCATGATGTTTAAGTGTGTGAAAGGTTTTGAGAAGATCGACAAGGGAGATTTTGTGGTGAGGGACGAGGGAAGAACCAGGGGTCATGA
>JAGKTK010047801.1:0-12081 GCA_018397895.1 Paralithodes camtschaticus | reverse complement strand
CTGTTACTGTTGTTTGGATGATTTACATATATCTGCGCGTTATAATTACATTTTCGGTCTTGCAATTTCCATTCTCTGTCAAGCTATATTTCAAACTTTCTTACATCTTCTGAACCCACAACATATTCGGACAGGCTGTTCCAAGCATTCACCACTCTATAGCCAAATGAGAATTTCCTAATATCTAACCTAAGTCTCACCTTCTTGATCCTCTTACTATGCCCCCTTGTCCTAGCCTCCTCTATCACCTGAAAAATATCTCCACATACTTCCCTATCATATTTTTCATTAATAATCTTGAATATCATATCTCCCCTAGTTCTCCTATATGATAGTGAAGGAAGATCCAACTTCACCAGTCTCTCCTAATATGATAGACCTTTCAAGGAGGGCACAATAGCTCTTCTTTAAATATTTTTCACAGCATCAATATCTCTCATTTTGTGAGGATTCCATATTTGGTTGGCATATTCTAATTAAATAACAGTGTTTGCATCCAAACTTACAAAACTTCTTCTAATTAAACCCACCATTCTGTTTGCATAATTTATTTTCTCTGCCAAATGCCTTCTGAAGTTGAGTTCGGAATCTATAACCACACCAAGATCCTTCACACAATTGACCACTTGCGAATTTTGTTCTATAAGGAAGTTGAAGCTGTAGACTTCAGACCACTTCAGAGAGTGGTCACTGACTTTGACAGGGTATGTGAAAAGAGAAAGTTAAAGGTCAATGTAGAGAAATATAAGGTAATGGTGTTTGAGAGAAGAATGCATGAAACTATAGATTTTAAGGAAAAATATAGAATCAAGAAAGAACACAAGAAAAGTTGTAAAATAAAATTGAAAAATGAAGTACTAGAAGAGGTTGAAAGTTTCAAGTATTTGGGAGCTGTACTATGCAAATATGGTAAAATGGAGAGTGAGATAAAAGAGAGAAAAATGCAAGGGAGAAAAGTGATTGGAGAACTTGATAGTATTCTCAAAGGAAGAATGGTTAGCCAGGAAGTCAAAAAGTCACTGAGAAACATTGTGCTGCTCCCAACACTCTCGTATGGAAGCGAGACATGGACGGCAAGTGACGAGGACCTATTCAAACTAAGAGCTGTGGAGATGAGCTTTTTCAGAATGGCAGCTGGCATGAATAGGCTAGATGGGCCAAGTAATAGGGAAGTGTACGAGTCCTTTGGAATGGAAGAGCAGGCTTTGGGCATTGATTGTGGTGTGGTTGAGTGGATAAAGAGAAGTACTTTGAGGTGGTATGGTCATGTTCAGAGAATGGATGAAGACAGAATGCCAAGAAAGATATTTCTTACAGTTTCTTACAGTAGATCCTCTGGAAAAAGGCAAACTATGCCTGTGTATCCAGCTCAGTACCAGTACTTGCATTGCTGCGGTCGTTCACGGTGTTGGCGGCGGCGGTAGCAGACGCAACATTTTTACTATTCTGTATCTTTGCTTTATAATCAAACTTCAAATCTTGTTTTCCCCATGCTTTATCAAGATTACTTTCAAACTCCCTTATTGATTCGGAATCGACTACATACTGGGGCAGTGCATATATGGGAGTCAGGTGAGTGGAACCGCTAGTAGTGGAAGACCACCTATGGTATGGGAAAAGAAAGTGGAAAAATATATTGAAGAAAAACTTCCACGTAGTGGAAGGGGCATTGTGGCACGGGCAATGGAGGCATGTCTTGACAAAGTACTGTATCTTGGAGACGTTTCTGTCATGGCCATCCTCTAGTGGGGGTTTCCCAGGGGGAAGCAAGGCGTCGGAGATGATGATGATGATGAAGCTGTAGACATCGATATTTAGCAGAATTACCAGCTAAAACATGGTTATAGTACATTCATAAATACAGTACATAAAACCCAATTCAACATACCTTTTATTCATCAGAAACCTACATTATTATTGTACAGTATATTTATTTTATATCAATATTTACGGCTCCAACTTCCTTATAGCCTGTAACTCGCAAGTGGTGAATTAACATACCCTATATTTCATTTCCCCATGCATTTCATATTTGAAATCTTACATATGTGATTTACCTATTCTCATCCTAATACACTTATCAGGGTGAAAAGCCAGCTGACATTTTTCAGACCACTTTTTCATATCAGTTAAATCATCCTGTAGTATTCTACAATCCCTGATACTCATAATCTTTTAAAAAAATCTTTGAATCGTCTGCATATATGTAGGTACAGTACCATATACTGCATGTCACTGCCATTTTGAATTGACACGGGTATTCAAGTGCATTGGGGTTTGCAATGGAGGATTAATGTTATGAATGGGGTGTTCCTTAATTTCTATAGGTTCAGAAGCTAATGTCTAGCAAGGCTGGTCCTAGTGATCTTGGCCCCATTCATTGCTCTTTCCTCTCACTAAAACATTAGGCTGTCCATAATGCAGTTGGGTCTAAGTACATGATTAGATTGATATGCAGAATTCGAAAATAGATATTTATCGTGATCGTGTACTTAGCCTTTAACTGTGTTGGTGGTGTAATGATTTAAATGCTTATGTTCTGGGTGTGGTGTCCCGAGTTCGAATCCCGGTAGGATCATTTGCTTTCATTAATTTATTCAAGTGCATAGGGGTTTGTGACGGAGGATTAATGTTAAGAACGGGGTGTTCCTTAACACTTACGCTGCGGGCATATTTCCGCCATATTAGGGCTCATTCAGGCACTCCTGATTGATTAGGTAAGTGTCTGAATGAAATTAATTGTATTCAGCCGAAAACTAGACGTAGCTTCAAAATGACGCCAGAATGAGCTTCGTAGCTCATGGGGTTCACCCGCAGCGCTACAATAGACATTCGCTAAAATTAGCAATTCTCGCTACATTTGCCTTTGGCAGCATTGTATATCTCGCGAGACTCTGACTCAGAGCTCTCAGTGCCACAGTTGCCTGGCTGGGAGAAGGACGTGTGGCCTGTCGTGCTCCCGCTCCCTTGCATTCAATTTTACAGGCTTTAACCCTCCTGGCCCGGGTGTTATTTTAATATGACACCACGAAATAAGGGCAGGTGCCCGGGTGTCCTTTCAGGAGAAAGTAAGCTTGAAAGCCTATTCAGCTTGGTCTGAACGCCGTGCGTCCGACGCATGTAAACAAAGCCGATCGTTGCGTCACCGCACCTCCGAAAACAAGAAAGAGAAGACTCGTTTGTTATTGTATGTCTGTATGTCGTTGTTTCAGTAGTGAAAAGATCGTCGTATTGCTAACATCGCCTGAAAATGCTCTCCACTGAAATCGTCATCACAACTGAACCAGTTGACTTAGAGAGCTCTACTCAATGCCAGTCTACAGATTGGAAACCGCACTACATTTATAGATGCGTGGGAAATTTCTAGCAGTTAAACTAAACAAAAATACGGTAGCCTAGGCCTAGACGTTTTTCGGCCAGATCGCCCGGGTAGCCCACACTGTGACTGTGAGAGCTAGCCCGGGCCAGGAGGGTTAAGAGGCTTTAAAAGCCTGTAGAATGCTGTAAATTGCCATGACGTTCGGGAACGTCTCCCGCAGGGAAAGGGTTAAAATCATTAATTGGGAGGTTTGACGTACCTCCCAACCTACCAAATAGGAAAACCTACTATTTGGTAGTAGTCTTGGAAAATCCAACGTCAAGGCTATTAACCTAATTGCAATGACGACTTGTCTATTTTGACTGCTATGTCGTCATCCCAATCGCGGTTAAAAAAAAAACAGTCTAGAGTCTACTCTTTAACTTGCTCTAGGAGACGTACATTAACCAAAACTACCACCGAAGGTGAAAAATGCATAGAAGAGAAGAAAAAGGGATTTACCTGAGATACAGCTGACAGCCCATACCGACTTCTGTCCATGTTTACACCTGGTCGAACCTGAGCGCCTGCGCCGTTGTCCAAGCATCATTATTCCACGTAGACAGAGGAGCGAGGATGGGCATGGGTCCAGCTTGTGGGAGGGTACTATGTACGTTGGAGTTTCCAAGACTACTACCAAATAGTAGGTTTTCCTATTTGGTAGGTTGGGAGGTACGTACCGTCAAACCTCCCAATTTGTTAGTAGTCTTGGCAAATCCAACGTCAAGGCTGCGTAACAAATTGGAGGAGGACATCCAAGCCCAAATACCAAATACAGATGCAAAACAAAAATATGAATGACAAAGAACACAAAATAAACAAGAGAGTTAAATAAAAAGAGTGAAAAACTGAGTAGTTAAAAAGAGCAGTTTTGTCAGTGTGACTGTCATTCATAGCATCCTGAGAAAACTTGCAAAATCTACAACAGTACCGTACAAAAATCCATTTCTTCTGAAGCACAGATATTTACTGCATACCAACATACAGTAGAATCTCGCATCCCACGATTTATTGGTACCGAAATATTACCGTGGGACCGGAATTCGTGGGATGCAGAGTATTAAAGTAATGGGGAAAATTACAAAAGTACTGGAGGCTATCGTCGGGCGACTATTGACCATCACTTTACATGCCAATAATCCAAAGTATGTTGCTTTAACCCTCCAGCCTCGGCTACGCATTCTATAATACCGGTATATCCCCAAAACCTGGGGGATTTGGCCGAAAAAACGTCTCGCCTAGGCTACCGTATCTTTGTTATTTTGACTGCTTCCGCATTCCCGCGCATCCCCTAGCGTAGATGTGTTTCGTACCTGTAGAATGGCGTTGAGTAGAGCTCTCTAAGTCAACTGGTTCAGTTGTGATGACGATTTCCGTGGAGAGAACTTTGTGGCGATGTCAGCCACTTTTCACTACTTTTCACTACTTAACAATAACACAGCCACACACGAACAAGCGACGCCTTACCAGCTGTTGTTTACATGCGTCAGACGGACGCCTTTCAAAACAAGCTTACAGGCTTTCAAGCTGCTATGAAAAGAAAGGTAAGTAAAACACAAACAAATAACTTAGAAAAGTTGATGAGGTGATTATTGTGATGGATGTGGTGATAGACGGGAGGCGGATGTTAGATACCACCCTCCGTGGCCCCACTCTCGTTCTCCGTCACCCCACCGTCGCCGCCAAAGCCCGTGAAATCATCGTCCATGGCATCAAGTTCGGCGTCCTGTAGAGCTTCCATTAGCTCTGCATCCGTGGGAATCGTGTGGTTTTTCGTGGGATGAGAATTCAGGTAGCCATTGGATAGTACCGTGGGATGCGTAATCGTGGGATCGAAATGCGTGAGATGCGTGATTCTACTGTACATACATGGGAAAAGTAGGTCACATGGGACATATACTGTACTGTATACAGAATATATAAATATACCCAAGCTCGTGACCACAGGGGAGGAGGCTGTGGATAGGCAACACCTTCTTCCGACACAGAATGATCCACAGGTACACGTGGAAACGGATGTTGACGATGAAGGATAAGACAGTGGTGGAACGAAAGTCATTGATTGATTATGTACAGTATGTGTGGATGAACGAATGAAGAAATCTGTGATGGATGCTAGGGTGTATAGGGGTATTGGAGGGGGTCTGTCTGATCATTATGTAGTGGTAGCTAAGGTTAGGATTCAAAAGAAGTGGGTGAGGAGAGCGGGAGGGAGGCGAGAGGAGGGTGGAATGGTGAGGAGGGTGGAGAGGTTGCAGGAGGAGGAAGTCAGGGAGGAGTACAGGAGAGCAGTGGAAAGACGACTAGGTGGGTTCGACCTGGAAGTTATGGAGGAAGTGGAGGAGATGAGCAAGGTGTTTAAGGATGAGATCTGTGCAGCATGTGAGGAGGTGTGTGGAGTGAGGAGAAGAGGGAGGGGAGTGAAAGGTACAGCATGGTGGACAGAAGAGGTAAGAATAGCTGTGGAAGAAAAGAAGAAAGCATATAGAGAGTGGTTGGGTAGTAGAGGGAATGAAGATTCCGAGAGACAGAAACGAGCGAGGTACGTGGAGAGTAAGAGGGTGGTGAAGAGAGTAGTGAAGGAAAGTAAGAGAAGAGTAGATGAGGAATTTGGAAGGAATCTGAGTGTAAAATGGAGGGAGAGTAAGAAACTGTTCTGGAAAGAAGTCAAGAAAGTTAGGGAAGGTAGCAAGGGAAACAGTAAGGGTGTGAAAGATAAGAATGGGAGAATGCTAGCCGAGAAGCAAGAGAGAGTCGAAAGATGGAGGGAGTACTTCAGTGAGTTGCTAAATGAAAGGAATGAAGAGCCAGCAAACATAGCTGGATATGGTATGGGAGGGAGAAGAAGAGAAGTAGTGGAGGAGGAGGTGGGGATCAGGAGGTCAGAAGTGTGGGAAGCCATGAAAAGAGTGAAGTTAGGGAAAGCACCAGGAACAGATGGAGTGTGTGGGGAAATGTTGAGGTATGGTGGTGAGATAGTGATAGAATGGGTATGGAAAATGTGCAAACTAGCATGGGAGAAGGGGAGTGCACCCGATGACTGGAAGACTGGCATAATAGTCCCCCTATATAAGGGCAAAGGGGAAAGAGGAGTGTGTGGTAACCACCGAGGAATATGTCTTCTAAGCGTAGTAGGGAAGGTATACAGTAGGGTAGTGATTGAGAGAGTGAGAGTGAGAACGGAGAAATGGATAGGCGACAAGCAGGGAGGTTTTAGGAAGGGAAGAGGATGTGTAGATCATATTTTTACCCTGAATTGTATAGTGGAGAAATATCTGGAGAAGCAACAAAAGGTGTATGTTGCCTTTATGGACTTGGAGAAGGCCTATGACAGAGTGGATAGAGAAGGTATGTGGAAAGTACTTAGAATATACAGAGTAGATTGCAAGTTGCTGAAAGCAGTGAAGAGCATGTATGAGGGTGCAAAGGCGGCAGTACGTGTGGAGAGTGAGCAGAGCGAGTTCTTTGACCTGAATGTTGGTTTGAAACAGGGGTGTGTGATGTCCCCGTGGTTGTTTACTGTATATATGGATGGAGTTATGAAAGAAATACTATCAAGAGCAGTGGATGTTGGTGTATCGCTGAAAAGGGAGGGAATTGAGTGGAAGCTACCTATACTGCTGTTTGCGGATGATACAGTTCTGATGAGTGATAATGAATGGGAGTTGCAGGGTCTGGTAAATGAGTTTGGAACAGTGTGTGAAAAACGGAATTTGAAGGTAAATGCGGGGAAGAGCAAGGTTATGGTCTTCGAAAGGGGTGAAGTCACAGAGTGTGAGGTGAAGCTGAACGGTCAGGCTATGGAGATCGTCAACTCTTTTAAGTATCTGGGCAGTGTGTTGAGTAAAGATGGGACTATGGATGAAGATGTGCGGGAGAGGGTACAACAGGGGAAGAGGCTTGTAGGAACGCTAAAAGCAGTAACAAGAAATAGGGTGGTCAGTATGGAAGTGAAGAAGTCCTTCCATGAGTGTGGTAATCCCAACACTGACTTACGGAAGCGAAGCATGGACGTTGGTTGAGAGACTCAGACCAAGAGTGAGAGCAGTGGAAATGAATTACTTAAGGAGTGCGTGCAGAGTTACATGGAGGGGTAGACAGACTAATGAGGAAGTAAGAAGGTGTGGTGTGGAGGTAGATGTGCTGGAAAGTGTGAAAAGGAACAACTTGAGATGGTTCGGCCATATGGAACGTGTGGAAAGCGAGAGTATGACTAAGAGGGTGTACGAGAGCGAGGTGGAGGGACAGAGAGGGAGAGGTAGACCGAATGAGAGGTGGAAGGATGGAGTGAGGAAGTACATGAACGAAGGCGGTGCTGGTTGGGGGGGGAGGGGCGTCGACTGACTGGGGACAGAGGTGCATGGGGCGGTTCGTTCGTGGCCACCCCTTCGGGGATCACGGCGTCAGGCAATAGATAGATAGATAGATAGTGACCACAGTGTCCGTAACCCGTACCCCCTCCCTTTTCCCAAAGAAAACAAAGAAAAATAAAGAATAATGAGGAGGGAGCCCAGGGACCCAGCCAGGGCACCAGGAGACAAGACTCCCGAGAGCGACCACCAGCCCGGCGGGTCAGACGACGGACACGGAGAGGCAGGAGGAGACGAAGGGTGTAACCAATGACCACAAACTCACAGAGGCAATGTCGGGCAATGACGACAGTGCAGGAACCGTAGGGAGGCTGCAAAGGAACGAAGAACATGCGCAGAACCCCCACATGCAGGGAAACCGGCACGAAGTACCTGACAAAGGAGGCGGCCAATTGGCACCCCCGCCAACCCCACATCAGGCCTCGGTAACACCCACACAGCCGGTACAACAGACTCCACATATGTGTGCCAGTAGTACACCGGGCACCATACAAGGCGAGCACGGGCACGTCGGAAAGCCAGCGTCAGCCAGTCCCGCCACCCGACTACCAGAAACCAGCGCCACGATGGACAAAGGACTCCCGAGCAAGAGCCCCGGCGTCGCATCCAGTGTGGAAAACCGCGACGCCAGAATGTCCAGAGTCCAGGCCAGAACCCACAGAGGAGGGGGCTGGCGTGGCAGCGGGCGTGCCCGGAAGGCAGTGGTCAGGAAGGAAACCAGCACGGTCGGTGGAACGACCAGCCCAGCCAGAGACACAATGACCACCTGGATGGTAGACAGGCGGCAGTGCACAGAGCGAAACATGAAGTGACGGGCGCGGAAAAAGCGAAGCAAGCAGCGCTAAAGGCGTATGTCCCGCATTCAGGGCGGAAGAGACGTCCAGCGGGACACGGAAGACCATGGAGAATCCGACCAGGAACAGGAGAGGAAGGCAGGGAGGACCCGATTGTGGACCGGGAGCCACCGAGCCCGCGAACGGCAACGAGGGCCCGAGGTCACCAACCCGGCCCAAGAGGAATCGCGAGACAGGCAGGGGCACCGGAAACGGGCACCCTCACCGCAGCGGGGTGCACCAAGCCAGTGCCAGCCACAGGGGCGGCAACAACCAGACCCAACCGCGGAATTGTCGTAGCTTCAGGGGGATGTCGCACAGCAAGAGTGCGACCGGAGGAGGAATACGAAGAGCTCCGCCACCTCGCTCCATACGTCCGCGAATGCAACCAGAACCATTGCCGGGGTGTGAGACAGGAGGGAGAGGGACAAAGGCAACGTGTGCAACCCCCATGAGGCGAACAAGGAGAGCCCTGGAACGCCCCAAGAAGCAGTCAGGTCGACGAAGACAGTATGCGGCAGCGTCCATTCTACCAGAACAGCCCGTCCGGACAACAGGCAGTCACGGACAGGCAGGAAGCGCGCAGGGACACGCAGTGCCGGACCGCCAGGAAGAACAACGGCTCTGCGATCCCCAACAGAGGACAAGACCTGGAGGACCTCTGCAAGCGGAGACTATGGACCTCCGACTGAACGTTCAACCTGAAAGCCACCGACTCGCCCGAAAGAGCGAACGCATGAACCCACAGGAAGAACAACGGCACCAACAGGCCGAGAGCATCGACTGGTAGGGGTGTGTGCCCAGACGTCGATGCCCCATGGACAACCGGGAGCCCGAAGCCACCTCTCACAACGTACTGTATCTGCAACCACCCAGATCGCCGGCAGAGGGGCAGGCCAGGGCATGGCTGCAGAGAGCGTGCCCCGAATGACCCAGGACCGAAGGGAGACGTGGAGGGCCCCAGACTGGGGCGACAATGGACGCCCCGGCAAGGTGTCCACCCCGAAAGCCACCGACACGCCCGAAGGGCCAGTGAGTGAACCCTCAGGAATAACAATGTCACCAACAGGTCGAGAGCATCGACGTGCAGGGGCATGTGCCCGACCACCAGCCCTGACGGTGAAGTCCCATGGAATAGTGGGAGCTCCAAGCTACCACACACGACGAATCTGTGACTAACCAGAATGTCGGTGGTGGGGCAGACCAGGGCCCGGGTGGCGAGAGAGAGCCCGGAGCGACCCAGTCCCAATGGGTCGGGAAACGGTGCATGGGACTAGCCACAACCTGGAACATGGCGGCCGACAGGAAGCGCGTCCAGTGCGTACCGAGCCAGGGTGTAGGATACTACCCACCAAACGTCCAGGTAAAACAGGAGCTGGATACCGTCTCGCAGGAGAGGATCCAGAGCCTATATCACCAGCATAGGGCCAAAATGCACCCGGCAGCTCCCGCGACATCACCTACGACAGAGGTCGTAGCGTCAGTCGGACCATGAGTACCAACAGCACGTGAAACCGAGTGCTCATGAGAGAACAGGCGAGGGCCGACAGAACTAGCACCGGACTCCTCGCGTCACAGGCAGTCTACGGTACCAGGAATACATGAGAGGAAAATCCTGTGGCCGAATTACACCACCTGAACTACCCTTTTCCCGTGCATGGATGCGACCATGGTGGCCACGTCGCTAGGGTAGATTCCACCTGGTAACCGTTCGGCCCCACGTGCCTCGTGGCCAGTGAAGATGGGCGCAAGGGAGAAAAAGTCAGTGGGGACTCCCGCGACAAAATAAGCAACCCTGTCTGAGAAGCGAAAAGGAGACCGACCTGGAGATCCGACACGTGTTGAGACGTGGAAGCCCCTCCGAAACGGCTCTGAGTGCCACGAGCAAGCTCTACCACTCCCCCCCCCCCTTTTTCTGACGAAAAGGGCGTGACACACCACCACCCGTCCGGGGGAGTCCACCCCGATGAAGCGCGACCAGAGGGAGAGGGCTGACCGGCTTCGCACCAGCAGGGCCAACGCGAAGAGGCCCGGCCAAGCGGGTGGACAGCATACAGTGTACCGACCGTGACACGGCGCGATGGTGCGAGCCGGAAGCAGGGGCAGCCGACAGGGAGGCGTGCAGCACCCAGGCGCTACGGAGCAAACAACCCCGTTGTACACAGAGCGCAGAGTAAGCAGGCCCAGACGCCCAGCGAACAAGGCGCCGCAGCAGACCATGGACTGGACGGCGAGGAGCCTCGCACAGCACCACCGGTAGCACGGGGACGAAGGACATAGCGAGCAGGAGAGAAATCCACCGCCCATAGCGTGGCGAAGGGAACTCCGAGGCAGCGACGTCGACGGTCCGGGAAGCAAACAGCAGGACCCCGACAACCAGGCCCCAAACGGGGCGGTTGAACGAGCACGGCAGGAAGAGCAGGTATGCTGCCCTCGCGCAGGGCCGGCCCCAAGGAGAACAGTCCCGACAAGACCGAGAGGGACCGAACAACCAGTAGGACGTCCAGGCGGCCGAAGTCCGACCAGAGCAGGGGCCTATGGGCAGATGGAGGCCTGGGCCCACCGAGAAGAACTGACGGCCTGCCCTGCTCGGGAAAGGCCTATACCTCCACGTCCACAACCAGAAAGTCACCTTAGAACGCCCTGCACAGCAGGTAGACACGAAGAAGGACATACCAACCAGAAGGAAGAGGTCACGTCAGGGCTCGGAGGGCACCAGTACCCGGGCCCCCCTCACTCCAAAAGCAGGCAGTCCTGGAGGAAGAGAATCCCGAAACCACGAGGATCCCCAGGCCTGCAGAGGATGGGGAGAGGGGGCCCCACCATTGGAGGAGGGCGACCCCCCTCCCACCCCCCCCAAGTAGAACAGCAGGCGGAGGAGAGACAGCCAAAGAACGCATCCGCAACAGGGAGCTCCCCCTTGGATAGAGGGGAAGAGGGAAGCAGAGGCACAATGAAGGGGGGTTGCAGAAGAAGAATCTCCCCTCGCCGCCGAAAGTCGGTGTAAGCAGAGGAAGCGACAGCAGAAGCCGAACCGAGATGGAGAAAGCGTAGGAGACAGCAACACCGCTGAAACCATCAAAGATCAGCTTGACATGTACCATGCGCGGCACCCAAGGAGAGCTACAGTCGGAAATGAAGGAAAGAAGCCCATAAGTAGGCCATGTAGGAAGAGAGACAGGCGTTGCCTGATGGCCTATGTACCCCGGTGAACTCCAAGTACATCGGAGGGCAAGAAACCGGGAGGGGTCGGAAGACCTGTTGCCGCCAGAGTACCTGAGTAATGCCTGATGTCCAAGGTACTCCTTGGCACTCCTATGTTCACCGTAAAACGGCCAAGAAACCAGGAAGGAAGCATAGAGAGTAACAAGTTGGCATGCAAACCGAGGTTCTGGACACACCAAACCGGCAACTCGGAGGAGCAGTGATGTAGGGCAGGTCGAAGCCTGGAAGAACCTACAAAGACGAAGAAAGCGTTAAACACTAACTCAACATCCAAAATGCCGGGTCTATAACACAG
>JAGKTK010047800.1:0-12081 GCA_018397895.1 Paralithodes camtschaticus | reverse complement strand
ATGTGGCAGGTGATTTCCTGTAGCTTCTCAAAGAGTTCAGGAGACACTTCCCATGAGCGTCCAAGTTCGTGAAAAGCATGCTGATATGTCTTGTCCATCTTCACCTGCTTGAGTGTCGTCATCTTCCCTCGGCCAGCGAATGCACTGACGGTATCACAGCCTGTAAAGGCATGCATACCAATCAATGAATCACACACGCTGCCTCCCAGTGTGCGGCTCAGTGTGGTGATATCCAGGAATCTTGTCCGGTTCTTCGTCCCGCACTTCTGGAACAGATGGGATGGGATCTTGTGGCACATGCCAAGACACAACACCATGACGTCTGTATCTTCTGCAGTGATGATGACAGACTTGTTCCCAGATTCTGCTGCATGAAGTGCATGGAGAAGAAGGCGTGTGTCTGCTTCTTCTTGAGTTGACTTAAGCTCAGGAGCCTCTTCCCACTGCTCTTTGGTGATCTTGAAGCAGCGCTGCTCACATGTGACATACAGCTCCTTGTCCTTGAGCTTCTCCCTGTGCTGTGGTGCCTTCCATTCTTCTACCAAGAACTTGATAAGACTTGCCTTGTTGGAGGAACTACCGAGTAACTTTCTCCACTGCTGGATGTTGTGCCCAGGTTGAATGTTCTTGAAATGAATTCCTGTGCCTGCACTTCTTTTGGCTCGTTCTGCATCCTTGATGGATGTCTCCTTGTAGATATCAAACACAACATCAATGCGCCTGCTCTTAGCACCTTCATGAACAGCGTGACTCAGTGCTGTACCTGCAAGCTGTGAAAAAGTTTTGTCGTTTCCCTTCAGTTTGTGGACCAGGCTCATCCCATCAATTATGGTAGCAGAGGGCTCGGGTATCACTTCTGCAGGAGAAACATTCCTCTCTAACTCCTTTGCTAGGGCAGCCTTGTTGGTCTTGCGGAGAGACCCATCACCGCTGGCAAGTGCCCAAGGCAAAGGCCCCAGGGGATGAGCCAAGACATCACTCATTTTGAGCTTTCTGTTCTCGGCAACAAGGATCATCTGGCCAAATAGGTTCCTGTCAGCCTTTAAGATAACCTCCTTGGCATGGTCTTGTGAGCGTGGCTTCATTCTGATGTTAGTGAACGTTCTCAGTTTCGTCTTCGTCATCGTGTCATGAAACTGTATAGTTGGCGTATCGATCTCCAGGCGCTCTTCCTTGAAGGCTTGATATGCATCCTCTCCTATTCTGTAGGCCCCTAGAAGGTCTTTGACAACTTCTGGTGGTGCCATAGTCGCAGTTGACAAACTGACAAGATCTTCTTGCTCTGCGTTGAAGGGGTTCAACCAGCTGGTCTCCATCAGTTGAACTAAAGATTGGACATCGGCCTCATCTCTTCTAATCCTGGGCATCTGTAGGTCTGGGTGGCTGAAGTCAGTATACTTTTGGCCTACTACCATAGTCCTGAGCTGCCTTAAGTACCTGCTGCGATACTCCGATGTCAGGTAGTACCTGGCGACAGCTCCGCCTTTCAGGCTGAAGCCTTTTGTGCCCCCTGGTGTCTGGGTGTCTTTGTTGATCGTCTCTTCGATTGTCTGGTCCACAGGGATCCGTCCAAAGGGATTCTTGCTACCGATCTGGACCGAAAAGCCACCTTGCATGAAGTGTTCATGGACCTCTGGGTGTTCAATGGGCAGTCGAGACATCAAGGCATAGTAGTAGGTTAGGAACCGGGCATAGTTCACTTTGTCATAGGCAAAACACCACAGTATCATCTGTCGGATTGCTCCTAGGTGGAGCATCCAGTTGCCTTCTCTGGAGGCTCGAATTAAGTCCAGCATGATCTCAACCATGTCCAGGTATGACATCCAGAATGCTGAGAGGTTGTGTTCATCTCTGAGGGTCTCAAGATAAACTTGGAAAAGCTTCATGATATGTGTGCATGATTCACTCTCCATCAGCTCTTGAAAGAGTCCCTGAGACACATTGCTGTGAAAGCTGTTGATGTCCTTCAGTGTTTCATCTAGATGGTGTATGTCCCTTGAATGGTTTTCTTCTAGCCATGAAAGGAAGCCTTTCCATGCAAGCCTCATCAGTGCTTCATACACGAGCTTGTGTAGTCTCACTGCTCTGTTGTACCTCTTGCCGTTCATCACTCCTGACACTGATCCTTCTGCGATGATACCTGATTCCACACACAGATCTCTAAGACCTGCATCTTGAAACCTCTTTCCTATGGTGGAGATGAGATTACAGATTGTGTGGAAGACGCCCATCCTGATGATAATGTTCTTGAACTTCTCTTGTTTCCAGATAACTTCGGCAGCTTTGGCATAGAGTGCTTGATCAAACACGCACACAATCTTGTTAAGCTGTAAGGACTGCATGATAGCATGCGTTTGTTCCAAGATTTCATTAACGGTGGACATTTCTGTTGCGGGAGCATTGATAGTGGGCAGGTAGCTTACAGTGTCCTGAACCACTGCAATGTCTCTGCGCATTTTGATGTTGAACCCAGTCCAACTGCTGATGGACTGGTCCTCATGGTCTGACATTCGAGTAAGAAGCCAGATATGGTTCTTTGTCTTTGAATCCTGGACTTCCTTGGTAGTGTCGACATACGCAGTCTCAATCCTAGGTGGCCCTGCCCGCCGCCCAACATTGTATATTGGCAGCATTGATGATGTCTGAGTGATGCTTCTTATCTTGGACTTGGTAATCTCTGGCAGGACTTTCTCTGGCACAGAGCCTGCAACCTTGGACTGGACAGCAATGCCATTGACTCTATGAGAAGTACCTGCTCCACTTAGGGTCTCTTCAAGTCGGTCAATGTTATCCCAGGCCAGGGTTGTGAACACACCAGGGTAGATGTTTGCTGGCAGTGGAATGTCATCCTTTGAGCATTCCAGCTTCTGGATACAAAGGGCTGTATCGATCTCCTCAAACATTGAGTAAGACACACAGTGACCAAGACGATTCAGAGTTCGGATCAGTTCTGTGTTTCCTGTCAAAGACTTTACAGCATTGGTCAGCAGTACGTGCTTGGGTGGTTTTGTCTTGCCACTGGTAACAGCAAAGACCAAGTCACTGCCAAAGGAAGTGGCAAGACGTTGAGCTCTTTCAGAGGGAGTTTCACACTCACACTCTCCTGTCAGCAGGGTGTGCAGGAATTGAGTGACTGCTGCAGGAATGACATTCTGATCTGTATCGGGAGGCCATGGCTGACTCACATCTTGTTTATTGATCTCATTCCTCAGCTGCATTCCTGCTTTGGTTAAGACATCTTCAGAGTTAGCTGCTCTTGCTTCTTGCAGGTCTTTTGCCATTTTGTGTGCTTGCCGGGCAAGGTCGTCCATTGAGAGGCTGCGTGGATAGATTAGAAGCTTTCCTTTCTCATCTGGGACAAAGCGTAGTGATTCTCCAAACTCGGTTTCAATCTTTCGGCGAACATGTTTCTTTGTCGCTGGTTTCAGTTGGATAATACCACGGGACATCATGGATCTCTCAAGCCTAGATGTGAGGTTTGTCATAGGCAGTACCTCTGGGTTGGGGAATAATTTGGTCCTTATATACAAGCAGAGTTCCTCGAGGGCTTCTGTCTCAACCTCTTCGTAGCGTGCTTCCTCGCTTTCTTCCTGATTTTCACCTGCACCCGACCTGGCGGCCGCTGGGAAATCATCTTTTGTGAAGAGTTTGTAGCACGACTTGTGGTAGTGACCCTCTGCAGCAACAAGGTCTCTGCTAACTAAACCAAGGATTCTCTGGTTGAGTTTCCTTATTGCTGCTCTGCGAATCTTCTCATCTGCTCGTAGCTCAACACACTGTATGAGTGGCTCCCTTGTCTTTGTTGTTTTTATGTACTTGCTTGACTTCTCGCAGAAGATACATACTTTGGCATACACCCTGCTAGTACTAGGGGCATCCCTTGATGCCCTCCTCCTGGGGTCGACGCTTGCTGATTCTATCTTGACACCCTTGGCAAGGATAGAATCCAGTGACTTCTTCATTGTAAAGAGACTACGACATTTACGGTGATAATGTATGTGTGGTATTCCTCCTTCTTCAAGGCCCTTGGCTGCTTCCAGGACTGGATCATGCTGCCTGATTTCTGCAGCCCTGAGCAATGTGTTCCAGGAGTCCAAATCCTGTGGTGACACCAGAGCATCGCTGTCATCATCAGAGCAGTGGATGATACAGTCGATCCGTGCTCTCTTCCTCGCAGATGGTTCCATCCTGCCGTCAAACAGTCGACACACACCTGCAAAAAATATCACCATTAAACCATGAACAAACAAACACATTACAGGGAAACCACTCTACATATGTTTGCTCCTTCCAATAATAAATTATCCCCAAAATATAACAAAAAATCCCCAAATATGAAATAAACCCCTAAATATGGAGAAACTTGAAATACACATCGGAATAATTCTTGTAGAGAATCAAATAAGCTACAAGAGCTGTTAGAATATATTTTTCAATGTTCCCCATATTTAAGGATTTATTCTAGATTTAGAGGAAAATACCCAAAATATAGAGTATATTCCGAAATATGAGGAAATTTGAAAAATACCTAGGAACAACTCTGGTAGAGAATATAATTCTACATAGGTGTTCAAAGTTTCGCGATGATTGTGTAATGGATTTTAAAGAAAATGAGGAAAACGCCGAGCGTCACGCTAAAAATCTTTATTTTTGGGTAGCGCCCCTATTGCATCAAAAAAATTAGACTAAGCTACCAGTGCGAGAAGGCTATCATATCTTAATGTACTTACAGTCACTCTATAAACATTTTAGTACCATTCGTGTTTAGTCACCCAAGGTGGTACCGATATCTGGCCTGCCTCATGGACTAATTAGCAACAACATGCAACATAATGTTTGCACAACATTGCAGATTCAAAACAATAATTTTTTCCTGCACATTTACTCAGTACATCTCATTCACCTAGGGATAAGTCTTCCTCGTCAGCCACATGGCGGCCATTTTGGAAAATGGCCGCCACGGCCGCCAGGGGGCAGTTGGGCGATGGCTCCACATCCAAATTTGTTCATAATATATTGGTCTACCTCTGTGCCAAAATTGGTGCTTTTATCAAAAAATGCACAATAGGTTTGAATATCCTAGGTAAACCGCCCCACTTTTTTAGGCCACAAATGGGACACTACCACAGATTGTATTTCCTTCTGTCACACACCATGCGACAGTGAGATTATGACCAAGCGCAACTGCTTAAGCTTGTCGGCAAGGTTGTTTGATCCCCTAGGCTATTTGCTGCCTGTAACTATTCGTGCTCGTATGTTTTTACAGCAACTGTGGCAGCTAAAACTAGATTGGGACACGCCACTCTCGACTGAGTTACAAAATACTTGGCAGTTAATTCGGTCGGACCTTTCCACCTGTTGCAAGGTTCAACTTGATCGTCAAGTTATACGTGGTCAACAGGTGGATCTACATGCCTTTGCTGATGCCAGCAATAGTGCGTACGGTACTGCCATCTACTTATGCAGTGGTAGTGAAGCGAAACTGGCTATAGCAAAGGCAAAAGTAGCCCCTATTAAGAAAATTACAGTTCCTAAATTGGAACTTACTGCATTGCTTCTGTCTGCT
The DNA here is from genome assembly GCA_018397895.1 of Paralithodes camtschaticus. Taxonomy (NCBI): domain Eukaryota; kingdom Metazoa; phylum Arthropoda; class Malacostraca; order Decapoda; family Lithodidae; genus Paralithodes; species Paralithodes camtschaticus. Next base: position 6,515 of record JAGKTK010047800.1, on the reverse strand, counting down.
CGTCTAATAAAGTTTACACTGGATGCTTATACAGACATACTACAGATTAATAACATCTATATCTGGAGCGACAGTCAAATAGCACTTTCATGGGTACACAGCCAGAAAGTGTTACCTGTTTATGTTTCAAATCGCACTGATGAGATACATAACTTAGTTCCTACAGCTACATTTCGCTATGTGAGCACCAAGGATAACCCCTGTGACATAATTTCCCGGGGGATCTCGGCGCAACAGTTTATGTCATCCTCTATTTGGTGGCAAGGACCTACATGGCTTAGATCTTCAACTGAATGGCCTCAGGATTTCAGGGAATGCATATCTGATCCATCAAGTCGGCCCCAAGATGATGTGTTAAGTAGTTCAACTGTGAGTACTACACATCAGGATAACAAGTTGGTAGAGTGAGAACGTTACGGCAGTTACGATCAAGTAATACGGGTATTTGCATGGATATACCGTTTCATTAACAATATGAGAAGTCGGGCTAATGGGTCTTTCCTTAGTGAAGATTCGAAGCATTTCAGACTCCATCAATTGAGATCAGCAGAAGCGAAAATAATATGTTTAGTACAAAGGGAATCTTATCCTACTGAACATGAAATACTGAACAAGGAGTCAAAGGCCAAACCCTCAAACTTAATGAGGCAGCTAAGACTATATATGGAAGGAGGCATAATTAAGTGTAGAGGCAGGATCCAGAAGGCGGACATTATTGATCCTGCGAAATATCCTGTTCTCCTTAGCTCCTCTCATTTGATTACCAAACTGTTGATTCGCAAATGCCATGGGATCTGCCTACATTTTGGCGTAAATTATGTTCTGGCTTATATGCGACAACGTTGGTGGATCCCTATGATGCGACAAGCGATTAAGGGGATCCACAATAGCTGTACTATCTGTAAAAGATTACAGGGTAAGCCTTACTCCCCAGTTGATCTACCTCCTTTACCTGAGTTCAGGGTACAAAGGACTGAACCATTTCAGGTAACCGGGGTAGACTATACGTGAGCGATTCAAATTAGGGAATCGCCCGGTAATAATTGCTAAGGTATATGCCGTACTCTTCACATGTGCGGTAACCAGAGCGATTTACATTGAATTGATTGACGACTTATCCAGTGAGGGTTTTTTACATACTCTAAGGCGCTTTGCAGGTCGCAAGGTTTCCCTCAAATGATTCTGAGCGATAATGCGACTTGTTTTGTCGGGGCATCCAAATTTCTCAAGGATATAATGGATGACCCGCAGGTTGTGTCTACCCTCGCTGGAAAGAGTTGTCAATGGAAATTTATACCAGCATGTGCACCATGGTTCGGGGCGATTTGGGAGAGGACAATAGGAATTGTCAAGTCTGCCATCAAGAAGGTATTAGGGAGGGCACTGATCAACAAAAGGGAGTTGCAAACAGTCTTGACAGAGATTGAGATGTCAGTCAACGACACGCCCTTAACCTATACCTCGGCAGATCTTGATGATCCTTTACCCATTACGCCTTCCATGCTAACACGTGGACGAAATCTTAATCCCTTTCCTAGGTCGTCAGTAACCCACGAGGATATACAAGACGTTCGTGGATGCTGACGCCACACGTCGTCACTTCCATATGATCAAGGTGTCAGACGACTTGTGGAAAAGGTGGACACAGGAATATTTGCTGTCTCTTCGCGAACGTCACTCGAATGTAATCAAGGGGACGAATCAACGGTGGCCTCATATCGGGGATATCGTATTGATTCATGATGAACGTCCCAGGAAGCCTGGTAGGATTGTCAATTTGTTCCAGGGCATTGATGGTCATATTAGGGTTGCTAATTACAGACTTCGGGACTTTGGGATTACTACTCGCCCAGTCGTAAGGTTATACCCCTTGGAGCAGGATGTAGAACTGCCTGATGATACCGGTAACTCCATTGATATACCTCCACCGGGGAGTGCTGGGGACAGTGCTCCTCAGGGTGGAGCAGTTGATAATGAGAAGGATGATCCTTCTCTGGCTTCCAGTGGCGCTTGCCCCAAAAGGAGGGCGGCTAGGAGTTCCGTGGATCTTTGGAGATCTAAGATTAACCAAGGTGATCTTTGAATCTTTGATATCCTTTTTTGTATTTAGCTACTGTATGTTGTTTTTGGTGGCGGGCAATATGTCGGGAATAGTGTGATGATCCCGACAGTTTTGAGTCCAATTGGGTATTTGAATTTGGCGGTATTGTATAGCAAGTACGATTTCAGCTAGTTCTTTATGTACTGTAGTTTATTATTAAGTGTAGGTTAAATATTAACTGTAATGTATAAATATTTACATCAGCTCTAGATGTATCATGAAACCAAATCATAGGTTATAATTATTATGAGCCGGCAGTCATTATGTAACTTCGCGAAGCGACAGAACGCTGGCCCTCAGTCTCTGAAAATCAACCATATGATCAACAGCTCCCCCCGGCCCTGACTCAACCTATAGTTCACCATGTGCTACCATTATTAATCCATATCAACAGTCCTACATCACCAGTCCTCTAAGCTAAGTTCATTGTATCGATATTGTATTATGTGAACATCCTACATGTCATGCAAATGAATTAGCCTTGTGTAGAGGACCGAATTCCACTCATCGAATTCTTCATTGGTAAATATTATATATCTATTGGTTGGGATCATTTCATGTACCAGTGAGTTAGAAAATTAACCTATCTATCTAAATTCCCTACAAATACCAAACATTTTGTATTATTCTTTCAACATAGGAAAGACCAAAGGCATCTTGGAGGAAACAAATTACGATTCTCAAGTGGTCTGCAGACATTACTGTATATGTTAGTAAAATTAAAGCAATGTTGAATGATAAATATAACCAAACTATGTGCGCATTACAAAGTTATTGTCTAATGTTATTTAATTTATTGTAGGCTACATTCGTGAACAATAATTCAGATACAAACGTATTCAAAGCGGTTTCGGGTTGAATTGAATCTCGTTATAAATTGTTACTAGGAATTTGCATTTCAGAGATTCGTTTAATCAGTTCGAGACTTCAAAATCGATCAGAATTTATTACAACTACTGTACAGTCCATGGTCCTTACAGTGTAATAAGAGGAGATTAATGATAATAATTTTCATTCCCACCAACTGATGTTATTCAGTTTTGAGAAATCAACCATACCCAATATTTTTAATTCTTTGAATCTTTATACGGAGACATAAAACATTTCCGTGAATTTCATTCAACATAGGAACGATCAGCCCCCAATGAACTATGAATCAAGAACTATGCTTCATAAATGATTGAATTACCTTCTGCTGCGTTCGGATACCCGACTCAGACTTGGGTATCAGCATTATACCCTGTGACCAGAGTTACAAATGTTACAATTTGTTTTCGCTAATCTGTTTCTAAATAATAGTATTTTTCTGGTAACCACATATCATCACCATATTCTAAAATATTTTGATTTTGTAATTATCTTACTAATGTGTGAATAGGTAAACCTATGCTTTCCCTTTAGTTAAGTCCATAGTAAACATGTTGATCACGTATCCATTATTTAGTGCTTTACTCGTAACCCTGTTTTGCTACATTTCTAAATAAGCATATACAGTACAGTATCTCATTAATAACAAATTTCTGGGAAAATGTGATACGACAATATATGTTCATTTTCCATTTTACAATGTGTTAGTCATAGTCTGTAACAGTTTATTTTAATACACCCTGTATATCGCATTACAAGAAATCTGAATGACAATTGATAATCATAAAAACTCTAATATTACAAAAGTTATGTAAACAAGATTTAAAGAGTAATACTTTATTTTTGCTTGTAATGTGATGTGTATTTTAACGAGTAAACAGCGGAGTTGAGCACAGTATCATGGTGGACGCTGGCATCACTGAGTCGGCCCAGCGAGCTCTCTACAGTGCATTCATTCGACATAATCGACAGGCCCCGCCCGCTTCCACCAGCGCCGTAGACGAAGTAGAGCTTATCATACCGCAATCTCGGACAAGTCACTTGTCACCTTACCACGGAGCTGATAAGAGCTCCAAGTAAAATTAATTATAGGATGTAAGAGCGCTTTAACCCTTAACTGGCAGTGCGCAACATATGTCGAGTGAAAGAAATTTGGACTATGTGGCGGTTCACAACTTATGTTGTGTGCCATTTTCAGCACGTAATGTTGCTGAGAGAGAGAGATAAGTGGTGGGAGGAGAGTAGCGAGCGTATGACTGCTCCAGACCACCGCGGCGGACCTACTGACATGAATCCCACCCTTATGTAGGGAAACTACCTAATTACATGGTTTTTGCACTCGTGTTGCAAGAAAACTAGCGGTCGTACAAGGATGGTTGCGGTGTCATTGGAAAGCTCTGTGTATGCCATTTCAGGGATAGATACTTGTTTTACCCTCTGGGTCTTATTTAGGCATGAAAATGATCACGTAAACAACCCTATTTTGACACCCCGCTGGGCGGTACATATAAATTACCGCCTAGGCCGCTCGTTAGGTGTTAATACATGCATATTTGCAGTTATTCTTTACTATACAATATTACTGTATACCATTGTACAGAAAAGTATACTCCATTACCATTGTTACCTCGTCTACTTGGGCAGAGCAGAGGTAGACATTTTTAAGCTAGGCTTAACGAGCGACTGCGTTTGGGTGTATAGGGTATGGTACCGTAATGCCTCCCCCTCCCTTGTCTGTGTACCTCAGTCTCCCTCCCTCCCTCTCTCTCTCATAGTGTGAAGTGATCAAGTTGTCAATTGATCCAAGTATGGATGAAAGCCGTTGCTGGTAAACTGGTGAATGAAAGACTCCTTCAATCTTCCTGCCTTGAGTTCTGATCTTGTTAATCAATGGCTGTGAAACTTGTGTTGCCTCAGAGGTTTTCTTCACCACCACATCAACTGGCTCAGTTTTCTCCTTATCAAAATACTTGAATACATTTAATACAATATTCCTGGCTTGACTGACAAGTCGGGGAGAACCAGCAGGTCTGCCAGGGGTATGGGCAGGAGACGCCATCTTTCCCCTTCAGAAGACGGGAGGGAACTGAACTGACGTTTGAATGACAGCGCATGGACAGAAGACACCAGCGTTGCCAATGTAGCTACCTTACCACTAGATCTAAAAGTATTTACTTGAACAAGGGAATGGAGCTGTTAAAGACAGGCTCCAGTCTTAACATTTCTTTCTCACTCGTTGATGTAGAAAGGTGGATGGCTTTGTAGGCCATTTTTAATCATTTAAATTGATAAATAAATATTGACTTGATATAGCGGCAATATTTTACACCTAGCAATAAGAATGCTGGCTATACTCCGAATCTTTTAGCACATGTTATCAATATTGGAGTAATATTCTAGCAATATTAGGTAGGCATTTACTAGTTTGTATTCTTCTAGTTACTTCTGCAAACAGATTAAATATTGTTGTGCTGATTTGGTAACCCTGTTGGACACCTCGCACCTCGCACAGTCATGCCAGCCGTATGATAACGTTTGGGGAAGTGGGCGGGGCCTGTCGATATATGTCGAATGAATGCACTGTAGTATGTGGTCAGGGGCATATCACCATCCAGGGTTCATATGGGGGTTCACTATATCCCATGACTCATACCTAGGACGTTCACAATCAGTCTTGTGGTATCACAATGGCTCTTTAGTATCTGTAATCAAATTGTGAATTTCTAAGTTTGACTCAGACATATTTCAAGAGAAAAGTGGGTATTAATGTAAAAGGGTATATAAAGTGTCCATAGTAATAGGCCTATGCTCTGATCAATTAGGTATGCTGACAGTAATATACCTATTTAATAAAAGGATAGAAAGGTATATAATAACCGTATATTACTATCAATAAATCCAATTAACATAATATATACAGTAACTTTGTCATGCCTTTCTATGGTTTGTATTATTATTTATTCTACCACAGACAACTTTACAACAAGCACCACCTTATCTAACCATATATTTTACCAGTCAACAACGTACCCACTGTCATTATAACGATTACCACTCAACACATTACACAGCATTCAATGATCACGTACTGTTGTCCAAGATAACATGCCATGAAGAAATTAATTCTTATAAGAATCTCTCACCATTATTACACCGTATGTCTGTTGATACTCTCATCGATCATAATTATTGGAACTGGCACTTGTAAGAAATTTATTATTTTCCATGGTCTATAGCAGGTATACATTTATTTATTAGATTACGGAAGTAATTCAATTTTAAATGCAATAAATATTATTTCGTATCAGGCATTAACTGGATCGCCAATTTATTAAATAGCCTATCCAGATGGATATAGTTTTAAAATTAAACTTTCCATTAATTGTACGCTAACGTTATCCCATGTTATATCAACCTTACTTTAAAAGTTTTGCGTGGATATTACATTTTGTTTAATTATTTTTGTTTACTCAGCCATCATGCTGTGTAATATTAGCTCAATGAAAAAGTTCTATATTAATAGTAATTATTGTAAGTGAACTGTTGA
>JAGKTK010047799.1:0-12081 GCA_018397895.1 Paralithodes camtschaticus | reverse complement strand
AGCCACGGTAGCACTAGAGATTTGAAGAGCGTTATCATAGGCAATTCCCCGCGTGTTTTAAAAGTACGCAGAATCCAACCCGTTAGACGTTTCGCAGCCGCCACTTTGACCTGGTTATGTACTTTGAAACCCATATTTTCAGACATTAATACCCCAAGGTCTTTCACACTGTCTTTCCGTTCTATTATGTGGTTAGATTCTGTTAAGTAATTTGTAATTTCTTTAACACCATTATTATCTCCGTACCGTATTAATTGGAATTTTTCCTCATTGAATTGCATGTTGTTTTCCTTGGTCCACTGGAACACTACATTCATGTCTTCCTGCAGTCGGCCCGTGTCCTGTGTCCGTGTCCATATTTGACATATTGTTCAAATATGTCACCTACCTAAGGTCACCTAAGGTTGTGTTCGCCACTCTTCTAGCGGCACCAAGGAGCGCATCGCCCCTCGTTATGGGTGGTGATTTGGTGCAGCAGACTGTTCGAAGGGGCAGCACGGTCCCCTGCGAAGATGGGCTCGTCTTGCACTTTTTGCAGTTAGACATCGAGGGCTCTCTTGAAGTTGTCTAATGAGACGCCCCTCATGTCTCTTACTCGCCGTGGGAGTTTGTTGAAGAGACGTGGTCCTCTGTGTGATAACCAACCCTCTCGCAGAGAGCCAATAGCACCCCGGTTTTTCGTCCGGGGGATATCGCATTTCCAGCCTCTCCTATCACTGAATTTCATGACTATCGGGGTATGTAGGTTTGGTACTAAACCCTCTGCGATTCTCCATGTGTATATTATTAGGTAATGCTCTCTTCTACGCTCCAACGAGTACAGTTTCAGTGATCTTAAACGCTCCCAATAGTATAGATGTTTTACCATAAGTGCCGCAGCAGCTGAGGTCATTATTATTTACTACAAATCTGCCGACTCAGGATTGCATTCCTGGTCAGACAGCTGGCACCCAGCCTCTCAGCTGGCTTCATTATCTGTAATTGGAGGCTTGGTAAAGATGGATTTACATGAGGACTTCGCCGGCAAATTCTGATAGGCAACTTTATTCTGGCAACATTTTGAGACTATTTTGCACTGGTATCGACAACTAGACTGAAGTTAGACTAGTATTGGTGAAAACATTATTATATAATAATTATTATTATATATGCCATAGAAGCTGCAAGAGTAGCTGAGAAGAGTTGTAGGGAAAAGCGTTCTTGTAAATCCACCATAAGGACCGAAAAGCTGGAGGGTCAATCCTGAAGAAGATAATCTGTAGAAACCTGAATAGAAAATAGTAGCCCCTGTGTACCGGTACCAGGCTGGATATCACACTCACCGTAGGCTCCAAAGGGCATAGGACACGGTAATGAGCGCCGCAGCAAAGAGCAATTTGGCGTATACTTGTACCATATTAATACATCTGCAAAAGTATTTATAGCAGTTTTCTAAAAATCTTATATCGTGAATATAATTAATCTTAAAATATATTCAACACTATACAAGACAAATTTAACATTATTCGAACTCAATAATCATGTTATTAAAATACAATGATGTTAAAAAGTACATTATCAACTTCATAATGGTTAAATAAGGTTTGTCTAAACACTAAACATTATTAGTGTTCTAAAACACTTGTTTAAGAATATAACATAATTTTTCAAGTTTTCTACAACAGGAAATACTATTTATTTTCAATACTGTAAAAACAATTTTATATATGTCCGTATAAAGACTCGGAGGAAACTGATAGAATCACAAGTAACCATTAGTAGCACCGTAATGTGCATAATCCTCAATATCAACCAACTGATCAACCAACACTTCTGGATTGAATTGAACTAAGTATGTGTCAACTTTAGACAGATCAACGCTTAAAAATACAGTATATATAAATTAATTAAAAATATATACTTTCATGTCTGGAATAGCCTAGTCACGGTCAAAAGTTCTGTAAGATCAACTTATCTTCGGCCTTACTATTCTCTTGCGCAATGTTTTTAACGTAACTTTAAAAATATCAGTATACATCTTCTCCATTATGTAGAGTTGGTGGCACCAGCTATTTAGCTCATTTCCATCCTTATTCTGTCCAGCTCTATAACCCATGAGTAAACCGGTTTTCAGTCCTCCTTCTACTCTACTGGTAACTTTGGAACCATCATTATCATTTCATCTTTCTCCCTTCCTATGAATAAAACTTAAGTCAGGAAGAGACGTCAACCTTGGTAGATACATACGATAATTTTATCGAGTCAGTATTCAATGCACAAAATAAATACATCCCCAAAAGAAAATTTAGATCAACACAGAACCAACACAAATGGATGAATAATAGACTATTAGATCTTCTAGGACAAAAGAGAGGAATATATAGAAAAATTAGGAAAGGCGAAATTCACCTACTTGCTTACTATCAGAATCTATCAAGACAGGTAAAAAAGGATATTAGGAAAGAAAACAGAAATTATGAAATTAAGGTTGCCAATGACTCAAAAAATAATCGTAAAGGTTTTTACCAACTATATAAATCCAAGGTTAGAGATGTAATTGGTCCCCTTAAAACTTCGATAGCAGAAATGACAGAAAATGATTTAGAAATGTGCAGTACATTAAATAGTTAATTTCTTTCCGTTTTCACTAATGAAATTTTGGCACAGTTTCCAAAAGTCCGTAAGGTATATAGCGATAGTATAGAAAATAGGTTAAGTACGGTTATTATAAGTAGAAATTATGTGCTTAAGGAAATTGACAGACTGAAACCTCATAAATCGCCTGGTCCTGATGAGGTATATGCTAGAGTATTAAAAGAATGTAGGGATGAGTTAAGTTACCCATTAACATTTTTATTTAACAAGTCATTGGAGACAGGTATAGTTCCAGAAGCTTGGAAGCTTGCAAACGTAGTTCCGATCTTCAAAAAAGTGACAAATCAATAGCATCCAATTACCGTCCCATTAGTCTTAAATCAATCATAGGAAAGCTACTAGAGTCAATTATTGCTAGTAAAATTAGAAACCACTTAGATACATTTAATTTAATAAATTCTTCTCAGCATGGATTCACTCAGGGACGTTCTTGCCTTACTAATTTGCTTAGTTTTTTCTCAGAGGTATATGAAGCAGTAGATAATGATAAGTCATATGATATAATATATTTAGGTTTCAGTAAAGCTTTCGACAGAGTCCCCCATGAGAGATTGATGAGAAAGGTTGAGGCGCATGGAATAGGTGGGGCGTTGTTGGGATGGATTAGGTCATGGCTAATTGGTAGGAAGCAGAGAGTCAGCATAAATGGTACCAAGTCAGAATGGGGAGCAGTCAAAAGTGGTGTCCCCCAGGGATCTGTATTAGGTCCTGTTGTTTGTTGTATACATAAATGACCTTGATTTTGGTATAACTAGTAGGATAAGTAAATTTGCAGACGATACCAAAATGGGGAGAACAATTGACTCTGATAGAGATATAGAGTGCCTCCAAAGGGATCTAGATACCTTACACGAATGGTCAGTAAATTGGCAGATGAAGTTTAACATTGACAAATGCAAGGTATGAAAGATAGGGAAGATGCATACAAATGTTAAATATAAACTAGCTAATGTGGAATTAGAAAACTCGAATTGTGAGAAAGATCTAGGTGTGTTTGTTAGCAATGATTTGAAGCCTAGACAACAGTGTATAAGCGTTCGAAACAAGGCAAACAGGATTCTCGGGTTCATCTCTAGGAGTGTGAGTAACAGAACTGCTGATGTTATCTTAAAACTTTACTTGTCATTAGTGAGACCTCATATGGATTATGCTGTTCAATTTTGGTGTCCTTATTACAGAATGGACATAGATTCATTGGAGAGAGTACAACGTAGAATGACAAAAATGATCCATAATATTAGAAATCTTCCGTATAAAGAAAGGTTGAAGAAATTAGGCTTACATTCGTTAGAGAGACGCAGAGTTAGAGGGGATATGATAGAGGTGTTCAAGTGGGTTAGTGGGATTAACAAAGGGGGCATGACAAATGTACTAAAGCTCAGTGATAGCGAAAGAACTCGTACCAATGGTTTCAAATTAGATCAATTTCGTTTCAGAAAAGATATAGGAAAATATTGGTTTGGTAACAGAGTTGTAGATGGGTGGAATGGACTACCAAGTGCTATAGTGGGATTAAAAACGATAGGGAGCTTTAAGATAAAATTGGATAAGCATATGGACGAGGGTGGGGGGTACCATCAGAGGTGAATGGGAATGGTAGTGCACTTGTGGACGTATGTGTGGGGAGGAGGCTGTGGATAGCCAACACCTTCTTCCGACACAGAATGATCCACAGGTACACGTGGAAACGGATGTTGACGATGAAGGATAAGACAGTGGTGGAACGAAAGTCATTGATTGATTATTTATGTGTGGATGAACGAATGAAGAAATCTGTGATGGATGCTAGGGTGTATAGGGGTATTGGAGGGGGTCTGTCTGATCATTATGTAGTGGTAGCTAAGGTTAGGATACAAAAGAAGTGGGTGAGGAGAGCGGGAGGGAGGCGAGAGGAGGGTGGAGAGGTTGCAGGAGGAGGAAGTCAGGGAGGAGTACAGGAGAGCAGTGGAAAGACGACTAGGTGGGTTCGACCTGGAAGTTATGGAGGAAGTGGAGGATATGAGCAAGGTGTTTAAGGATGAGATCTGTGCAGCATGTGAGGAGGTGTGTGGAGTGAGGAGAAGAGGGAGGGGAGTGAAAGGTACAGCATGGTGGACAGAAGAGGTAAGAATAGCTGTGGAAGAAAAGAAGAAAGCATATAGAGAGTGGTTGGGTAGTAGAGGGAATGAAGATTCCGAGAGACAGAAACGAGCGAGGTACGTGGAGAGTAAGAGGGTGGTGAAGAGAGTAGTGAAGGAAAGTAAGAGAAGAGTAGATGAGGAATTTGGAAGGAATCTGAGTGTAAAATGGAGGGAGAGTAAGAAACTGTTCTGGAAAGAAGTCAAGAAAGTTAGGGAAGGTAGCAAGGGAAACAGTAAGGGTGTGAAAGATAAGAATGGGAGAATGCTAGCCGAGAAGCAAGAGAGAGTCGAAAGATGGAGGGAGTACTTCAGTGAGTTGCTAAATGAAAGGAATGAAGAGCCAGCAAACATAGCTGGATATGGTATGGGAGGGAGAAGAAGAGAAGTAGTGGAGGAGGAGGTGGGGATCAGGAGGTCAGAAGTGTGGGAAGCCATGAAAAGAGTGAAGTTGGGGAAAGCACCAGGAACAGATGGAGTGTGTGGGGAAATGTTGAGGTATGGTGGTGAGATAGTGATAGAATGGGTATGGAAAATGTGCAAACTAGCATGGGAGAAGGGGAGTGCACCCGATGACTGGAAGACTGGCATAATAGTCCCCCTATATAAGGGCAAAGGGGAAAGAGGAGTGTGTGGTAACCACCGAGGAATATGTCTTCTAAGCGTAGTAGGGAAGGTATACAGTAGGGTAGTGATTGAGAGAGTGAGAGTGAGAACGGAGAAATGGATAGGCGACGAGCAGGGAGGTTTTAGGAAGGGAAGAGGATGTGTAGATCAGATTTTTACCCTGAATTGTGTTGTGGAGAAGTATCTGGAGAAGAAACAAAAGGTGTATGTTGCCTTTATGGACTTGGAGAAGGCCTATGACAGAGTGGATAGAGAAGGTTTGTGGAAAGTACTTAGAATATACGGAGTAGAGGGCAAGTTGCTGAAAGCAGTGAAGAGCATGTATGAGGGTGCAAAGGCGGCAGTACGTGTGAGAGTGAGCAGAGCGAGTTCTTTGACCTGAATGTTGGTTTGAAACAGGGGTGTGTGATGTCCCCGTGGTTGTTTACTGTATATATGGATGGAGTCATGAAAGAAATACTATCAAGAGCAGTGGATGTTGGTGTATCGCTGAAAAGGGAGGGAATTGAGTGGAAGCTACCTATACTGCTGTTTGCGGATGATACAGTTCTGATGAGTGATAATGAATGGGAGTTGCAGGGTCTGGTAAATGAGTTTGGAACAGTGTGCGAAAAACGGAATTTGAAGGTAAATACGGGGAAGAGCAAGGTTATGGTCTTCGAAAGGGGTGAAGTCACAGAGTGTGAGGTGAAGCTGAACGGTCAGGCTATGGAGATCGTCAACTCTTTTAAGTATCTGGGCAGTGTGTTGAGTAAAGATGGGACTATGGATGAAGAGGTGCGGGAGAGGGTACAACAGGGGAAGAGGGTTGTAGGAACGCTAAAAGCAGTAACAAGAAATAGGGTGGTCAGTATGGAAGTGAAGAAGTCCTTGCATGACAGTGTGGTAATCCCGACACTGACTTACGGAAGCGAAGCATGGACGTTGGTTGAGAGACTCAGACCAAGAGTGAGAGCAGTGGAAATGAATTACTTAAGGAGTGCGTGCGGAGTTACATGGAGGGATAGACAGACTAATGAGGAAGTAAGAAGGAGGTGTGGTGTGGAGGTAGATGTGCTGGAAAGTGTGAAAAGGAACAACTTGAGATGGTTCGGCCATATGGAACGTATGGAAAGCGAGAGAATGACTAAGAGGGTGTACGAGAGCGAGGTGGAGGGACAGAGGGGGAGAGGTAGACCGAATATGAGGTGGAAGGATGGAGTGAGGAACTACATGAACGAAGGCGGTGCTGGTTGGGGGGAGGGGCGTCGACTGACTGGGGACAGAGGTGCATGGGGGCGGTTTGTTCGTGGCCACCCCTTCGGGGATCACGGCGTCAGGCAATAGATAGATAGATAGATGGACGAGAAGAGTTGGGTGTGAAGGGGGATCAGCAGGGTTGGGCCAATCAGCGCTCTGCAGACCACCGTAATCCTGCGTTAATCTCTAACCGTTTTGGTAAGATGATCCTCAGGGTATTAGAGTGTTGAGCCTATAATTGGGCTTTGTAATTGGGGTTGTGTGGGACAGGGATCTGCCTTGCTTAGGCCAATCGGCTTTCTGCGGACTCCCATTTTCTTATGTTCTTATGTTCTTAAAACTCGTTCACGATCCGTGTGTCCAAGCATTTCGACTCCAACGAACCATGAATTTGGCTACCTATAATTATTTAAACATGAATGACCATTAGCTATAGACAGTCTTGCCATTTGTCTCCTTATTTCACATAATAAAAAACAAAACTTACCCAATTTACAAATACCCTGAAAAACCCTTGACTACGGGAGGTCTCTTCTCAGTGTGCATTTGTCTAGTACAATCCACAATACAACATATTAAAGCACAATTGTATTGAAGCAGTGACTCGAGTTAATTATAACAATCTTGACTATGGCGCGTGATGTCTTTCCTAATCTCAACATTTGTTTTGTATTAACAAGAATATAACTAAAAAGCCAACACCAGTACGGTACAACTACAAAATTATCTCTCCTTTCTAAAGACCAATTATTAGTTTTAATACAAGATCTATTACGAACAAATCAACACCAAACCTTAAGTACTTAACATTACTGGAACTCCAATATTATTTACCAATTTATTCTAAAACATACATATGCGTCTCCAAATACTACATAAGTTATTCCATAGCCCCAGAATTATGTGTTATACAAATGTCTGGTATCATAGATATCTAGAATTATGGGTTGTGCAATAACAACTACTAGTTTCTAAGATACTGTGCATCAAGTTTAACCAAAAACTCAAAAAGTCACCCCTAAATACACCGAAATTATCTGGTGCTAGTGTAAAACGGATTAAGAAGTAAGTGTTACAGCGGTGGCTACCAGATGAAGGATAATACAGTAGCTGTATGCGTAATTGTAAATGTCAATACATATTATCTCTTAAAAACTTAATCGGGCCTGGTAATTGCCAAATATCATATAATACAAGGTAGCCAGATATTTCGCCTGCTGTATTCTAAAACCAGCTGTACGTACACCGAACTTGTATGGCGTTAGCTTAACCCATTCAGGACCAGGGACGTCCTTTTCTTCATATTCTGGTAACTATTAGACAATTTTATTCAGCTTAGGATGAACCTCTAGCAATATGGCTTCAAACTCTCTCAGCCAGACCTTTTAACTACCACAAATCCTTCCAAAGTTGCATAATATCATCCAAATATAGCTAGAATAAAAGATAACACGTCGCTGGTACTCAAAGGGTTAAGACAGGTTGTGATGACGGAGGGAAGACACCGCGGGATGACAGCTCCAAATCATGAGATGTGGTGAAAAGGGTCGTGACGTCATCATTGGCGATAGTATACGAAATCAGCTTTCACAATGATCTCAGAATTAAACGTATCTGGCAAATCATTGTGAAAACCAGTTTCGTGACGAGGTGAAGATGAAGAAGAGACGAGACGCAGATGGTGGCGGCCAGGTGAGTATACCCTTAAACTACTACCTATAGAAAATGGAAAGGCGAATGTGGATAATTTAATTTATTTCTATTTTATTTATTTTTTATTTTTCTTGTTGGTACCATTAGAAAACTTATTTCAGATTAGTAAGGACCTGAGGAAGTCATAGGGTTGATTGGGATAGTTTTGAACACTTTCATTTCTAAAGATAATTCCCAAGATGAGTAAAGTCGTTAATTGATAGCAAGAATATTGAATACTGAAAATGGCACCCTCTTATTGAAAAGGTTGAACTTCATTACTGAAAACATGTCTTTTGACAAGCTTTCAGTGTTCTTGAATAGGCAAATATACCCTTAAACTGCAACAGAGAACAGAACAAAGAAATTGAAGAGTGCCAATCATTATATTTCATTATGTTCTTGCTTAATATGTTTCAAGTCTTATTTTCTTAAAGGTCTTTCCATGTTCTTAAAGGCAAGTATTCCCTTAAATTACTACAATGATCAAAACAAAGAAAATGGAGAACAGATTGGGCATCATTTAATGTTAGTGTCGTTTTCTATTATATTTAGCCTGCGTCTATAATTAGTCTATAATTTCCCAAATGTTAATGTTTTCCATTTGCTTAGTGCATTTCATAAGATTCCCTAAATGCTAACATTTTAAAATAATGTATGAATTAAATACCAATTTATATATAGAAACCCTTATTGCTTATTCATAAAACCCTTATTGCTTACTCATAAAACCCTTATTGCTTATTCATAAAATTACAAATAAAGACACTACTACTTAACTTTAAATACAAATAAAGACACTACTACTTAACTTTAAATAGAAATAAAGACACTACTACTTAACTTTAAATTTAAACGGATTATCTACAATTGAGACAAGATTATTATTATCCCCTTTTGTACCGAGATATCTTTTTAGTTGTATTCTAGTTGTATTTTGACGATTGTGTGCAGTTTAAGAAGGATCTTGGTTAGTAAAAAGGGTTACGTAAGATAGTTCGAAGTTGTTAATTGTTGGTTGCCCTTTTTAAACTTAATCAAATCGTCCAATAGTTGCCAGAATATAATGAAAAAGACGTCGCCGGTACAGAAGTGATTAAATTACACAAATATAGCTAATAGTACTATACTACTACTACTACTACTACTACTACTACTACTACTCATGATACTAAATACTACTACTCCATATAATACTTAACATATGACCACATTATGTACCACTACACCATACACCTCTCTACAACATTACCAACTACTATTACTCTATCTTTTATCAGTCCGGAATTATATCATCGCAACCATTATCGATAAACTAGAAAGTTGCTAGACGTTTTTCAAGTTGATTCTATTAACACCTTGAATATTACCAGTACGATGCATTTTGACAATATATGTTGGCTACTATTAGAAGAGTATATGCAGTTTAGAAAGGACCTCTAGGAACCTAAGGTCAAAACCAACTCAATTATGTCTCAGAGTCCCACTGATCCTTCCTAAGCTGAATGACAGTCCAGTGATAGCCAAAACAAATTTCTAAACCGCGTCATACTCTTCGGGGGGTTAATTTTATTCTGAAATTTACATAGACATTTTCTGTTTAAAAATTGTATCTTCTAATGAGTAGAATAATCATGAGGATCAGAGAGAAACATTAACTCTTTAGATTGTCAGAATTAGTTGTGATAACGTCATTTTGGACTGACAAAAGGTATGGTACTTGTATTTCTAAAAACACACCAATGGTATAACTGACACACGCTTGTGAAAAGGTAAAATCATAATTAATAAGTAAACTTGTGCTTATATGAATTGTGCTACTAACTACAATATACAGTACACCCCAATGAGATTACAATATACAGTATTACTATATTATATATAAAACAGTATTGCTCAAATTAACTTAAATGAACTTACGACCGTACCACTTAACCAGCTATCAACAAGAATAGTACAGCTTATGCAACACCAGCGTCGTCAGAATAGTACACTTTATGCAACACCAGCGTCGTCAGAATTTGTCGGGAAAGCAGTTTTATTGACACGCAAAATGGGATTTTTTACCTTCCTCTAAGTCTTATTCACATACCTGTCAAATGTTAGCTTAATGTTAGCTTAATGTTAGCTTATTCACATACCTGTCAACTGTTAGCTTAAAGCCTCAAGAAACACGTCAACAATTCAAAATAAGAACCTCATTGCGACGAAAACAACAATATACAGTATAATCCAGTTCTGCTTATAAATTGTAGTTGTAATGGATCTCTCCCCCCCCCCCTCTCTCTCTCTCTCTCTCTCTCTCTCTCACCATTTTGTCACTCTTCTCCCCCCCTCTCCTTGTCTTACACACACACACACCTTCCCCACCAAAGGGTTATGAGGACATTATCCTTATAGTAATGGGTGTCTGGACTTGTGCCTCAGTCTGTGTTTACATAGCCAGGGACTGAGTCAGGTGTCACAACAAACACCACGAGCCTAGAATCATTAACAGAAAAAGGGAAAGAACATAGACAGAGACAGACAGACACACACACAGATTAAACAGATTTGCCGTGTGTACAGGTAATCATTAAAGTATCTTTATGGTGTAGCCGCTATAAGAGAGAGTCTGTTCGACTTTTAATACTTTACATGATTTGAGTTCATTACACTTAATGTAATGATGTTCCTGTTAATCCAAACAATAAATGAAACCTTTTAAAATTAGGAAATTTTAATTCAGTGAGGAATGCCTATATGGCCAATCATAAATTTCCCCATAATTTACATAATGTCGGTTGGCACAAATGAGTACAGTACCTGGACCGTTTGTACTTACACAAAGGGGTTGAAGTATCTTACCTAGGTTCGATACATATCCACAACTCTAGAGAAACATAACCTAGGGTAGGGCCTAGGGCACACATTCAGTTCGGCATGTTAAAGCTAATGGTCGTATTCTTGACTATGGGATGTGAAGGGTGTTGCCTATTTCATACCGAACGAATTATATATATTGTACCGAACTTATGGATATAACCGTCCTGGTGGTGTAATGGTTAAGGGGTCTAAACAAAATGTGTGTGTGATAACCCAGGTTCGAATCCCGGTGGATCACAATTATGCTTTCATTAATTTCATTGGAAGTGTTTGGTGTTGTGGTGAAATTATTAAATATAGATATACAGAAGAGAACATGTTGATATCACGTACTTAAAATGAACATAAATCAACATCTACTAATTTTTTCGAATAGTTTCATTGTGGTAACTGGTTAGGTAAAGAATAATTTAATAGGGTCCGAAAATAGTTATACGAAACATTTGTTTAGCCATCAATTATACCGGTGCTCGTGCTCTCGCTCTCGCTCTCTCTTCTACACACACACACACACACACACATACATTTGTAATTACTACGACATGGTGAGAGAAACCTTAGCTGAAGACAACAATTAGGACCACGTGCTCGTTTAAGGATACACACGCTTCCACACCACCCTACACACGCTCTCCTTACACACAGAATCACCCTATTAAGTATCTCCTTACAAACACACGCACGATCACCCTACACACATGCACGCTCACAACACTTTCCGAACACACACAAACAAACACATTAACACACACGGATTTAGCCTAAAACTCATAACCCTAGTATGAGTATATGCAGTTATGCACACTACATAACCCTAGTATGAGTATATGCAGTTATGCACACTACATAACCCTAGTATGAGTATATGCAGTTATGCACACTACTAAACATGTACAGTATATGCAGT
>JAGKTK010047798.1:0-12081 GCA_018397895.1 Paralithodes camtschaticus | reverse complement strand
GGTCAAAGAACTCGCTCTGCTCACTCTCCACACGTACTGCCGCCTTTGCACCCTCATACATGCTCTTCACTGCTTTCAGCAACTTGCCCTCTACTCCGTATATTCTAAGTACTTTCCACAAACCTTCTCTATCCACTCTGTCATAGGCCTTCTCCAAGTCCATAAAGGCAACATACACCTTTTGTTTCTTCTCCAGATACTTCTCCACAACACAATTCAGGGTAAAAATCTGATCTACACATCCTCTTCCCTTCCTAAAACCTCCCTGCTCGTCGCCTATCCATTTCTCCGTTCTCACTCTCACTCTCTCAATCACTACCCTACTGTATACCTTCCCTACTACGCTTAGAAGACATATTCCTCGGTGGTTACCACACACTCCTCTTTCCCCTTTGCCCTTATATAGGGGGACTATTATGCCAGTCTTCCAGTCATCGGGTGCACTCCCCTTCTCCCATGCTAGTTTGCACATTTTCCATACCCATTCTATCACTATCTCACCACCATACCTCAACATTTCCCCACACACTCCATCTGTTCCTGGTGCTTTCCCCAACTTCACTCTTTTCATGGCTTCCCACACTTCTGACCTCCTGATCCCCACCTCCTCCTCCACTACTTCTCTTCTTCTCCCTCCCATACCATATCCAGCTATGTTTGCTGGCTCTTCATTCCTTTCATTTAGCAACTCACTGAAGTACTCCCTCCATCTTTCGACTCTCTCTTGCTTCTCGGCTAGCATTCTCCCATTCTTATCTTTCACACCCTTACTGTTTCCCTTGCTACCTTCCCTAACTTTCTTGACTTCTTTCCAGAACAGTTTCTTACTCTCCCTCCATTTTACACTCAGATTCCTTCCAAATTCCTCATCTACTCTTCTCTTACTTTCCTTCACTACTCTCTTCACCACCCTCTTACTCTCCACGTACCTCGCTCGTTTCTGTCTCTCGGAATCTTCATTCCCTCTACTACCCAACCACTCTCTATATGCTTTCTTCTTTTCTTCCACAGCTATTCTTACCTCTTCTGTCCACCATGCTGTACCTTTCACTCCCCTCCCTCTTCTCCTCACTCCACACACCTCCTCACATGCTGCACAGATCTCATCCTTAAACACCTTGCTCATCTCCTCCACTTCCTCCATAACTTCCAGGTCGAACCCACCTAGTCGTCTTTCCACTGCTCTCCTGTACTCCTCCCTGACTTCCTCCTCCTGCAACCTCTCCACCCTCCTCACCATTCCACCCTCCTCTCGCCTCCCTCCCGCTCTCCTCACCCACTTCTTTTGTATCCTAACCTTAGCTACCACTACATAATGATCAGACAGACCCCCTCCAATACCCCTATACACCCTAGCATCCATCACAGATTTCTTCATTCGTTCATCCACACATACATAATCAATCAATGACTTTCGTTCCACCACTGTCTTATCTTTCATCGTCAACATCCGTTTCCACGTGTACCTGTGGATCATTCTGTGTCGGAAGAAGGTGTTGGCTATCCACAGCCTCCTCCCCACACATACGTCCACAAGTGCACTATGTAATGTCTTCTATTATTTGTTTAATAGTATGGGGTGCTGTGTTTCATCCTGGACAGGCATCACCGACGGAGTCAACCAGTCTCGTCTGATAGGTCAGAAGAGCTGGATGGTGCCCACATCTCAGCCTGGCCAGGTGGACTCTGTCCTCGCGAGGAAGCGAGGACTCAGAAGTGTAGATTTCGGGAGGTCGTTCCTGCAGCTGCGTGTTGTCTTTGAGTGACTAGATGGAACGGCGATTGATATGACTATGGATGTACTTCCAGAAGCTGGTTTGGGGTGGGCAGGGAGGAAGAGATAACAGTATTTGTTTGTGATGTCGTGTGCTGGGTGTTGTTTTGATGTTCCTTGGTGTCAGTGTGTGTGTGTGCTGTCATGTAGTGTAGTGGATGGTGTTGTTTTGTGGAGGCTGCAGCCAGGAATTGAGTGCCTCTAATGTCCAGGTGATCTTTGACTTTGAGGACTTTGGTTTTTTGATGTAGGTGTAGTAGCTGTGCAGCCTGTGATGATTTTTAGGATTTTGTTTTGAATGGTCTGTAAGGTCTTGTGATGTGTTTCAGCTAGGTTAGAAGCCCAGACAGGGCTTGTCTTAGGTTATGTTAGGAGACTGTGGCCGTTTTGGTGGGGACCATATAGCCTTAACCCCTTCACCATCATTACATAATTTGCATCCTATTCTGGTTACCATTAGACGTTTTTCTTTAGTTTAAAATCAACCTTTACGACTCGAATGGGTAAATACGATCTTAATACACCCTCTTAATAACAAAGGTCCTTCTTAAACTGCATAAAATTGTCTAATTTTAGCCAGACTCAGAGATAAAAAGGCTTCATGGTGTGGAAGGGGTTAAAACCGTCTAAATGTATCTTCCACAGAAAATAACCTTCAATGCGAAAGGCAGGACCAAGAAGGTGAATACTGAGTTGCAGGAAAGGACTCAGCCGGGGTTTCCCGCGGGGGGGATGGACGTGTGGCGCTCTGTGCCGCTGACCATACCCGACCACGCCGTCTGCCTGCGCTTCTGTACCCTCATCACCTCCCAGCACAAAGTCAAGGTAACGTTCTGTACCCTCATCACCTCCGTGCATAAAGTCTAGGTAACGTTCTGTACCCTCATCACCTCCGAGCACAAAGTCAAGGTAACTTTCTGTACCATCATCACCTCCATGCACAAAGTCAAGGTAACATCTCTGTCGTAAGTTCTTTGGTCTTTATATTGTGTCGTCCCTGTTTTTGGTTTGTTTATTTTGCAAGTTTTACATTATGTCTTTTGAGTACCAAATTCAACTCTTATCACAAAATTAACCCCTGCTGTACCGGTGACGTATATCATATTTGATTTCAGCTACATTGATATTACCACAGGAAATAATAATAATAATAATATGCTGGTATTTTATTTGTTCGAGCGCCAATTCTCCAAGTGGATTCACGAGCGCTCACATTAACTTAAATTTTTCCATTTAAAAAAAAAAGAAAAAAAAATTATAGTCATCAGTAACTATTTGCTCCCCAGTATCATAAGCCCTCAGAAATATATGCGACTTCAGTTATTTCTTATAAGCGTCAACACAATTCAACTGTTTAACCCGGGAGCTGCGGGGAGACTCTTAAGAGTTCCCCCGGCGCACTGCGGGGAGACTCTTAAGAGTCAGAGAGAAAAAAAATCAACTTTTGACATCGAAAACAAAATATTTTTTTATATTTTTTTGGCCCCTGGGCCATGCAAAATCTCAGTCCTCTACCTCCCCTCCTTCCCCACTTTCCTCCTCTCCTTCAGTTATCACCTATTTTCCCTGTTATTCCCTTATTCTGAGGTATATTTTCGTGCTAACATTAGAAATCCGATTGGAGGGTGTGGTCATCACTGATAGCAAGCGAGTGCAAGAGAGAGAGAGAGAGTATCGATCGACTGTGTCTCAGTGGCCTTGGGGGAAATTGGCGGGAAAGTAGCTTGCCTCACCCATACATTATACAACTCGCGGGCTATATCTCCGATTTTGACCATCCAAACGCTGTTTTCACTCGTTTTATTGTTGTTTCAGGTTAATACCTTTATAATCAACCCATAATAGGCGCATATGGATAAGTATTAATGCTATTAATGGCACAATGAATATTTTAGTGACGGAAACACCTCAAATACGTCAGCACAGGGGGACGTTTCCAATTACCCCCATGCGCACTTCAGAGGTTAAGTGACACTGGAAGTCGATTGAATAGACGTGGGGCAACATAAGAGAAGGATATAGTAGCAAAAGCACGTTCCCTAAGGGGTGAAAGTTCTTAAAATCCCCAAACTAATGGGCCGAACGTCTTAAAATCTGAAAATTAATGGGGCTAAGCATGAGGGTGAAGATGACCAGAAAAACGATGCATCTCCCCTTTATCCTAATTTAGTTGATGCATATATCCTGGGTCTCTATGTATTTCTCCAGGGTCACCTTGATGTGTGTGATTTTATGTTTTGTTTTGTTTCTCTATATCCCTATTCGGGCTCTGTCTTGAATTGGCCACCCCCATTACAAAAAAAAAAAGGAAAACTGGACCAAGTGCCAGAGCATATACAGTACTGTACATAGGGTAAGACAGGGTAATTTCGCCTAAAATTGCGTATTTTGACAAATAGAAACTGCCACAAATGGAATTTTTAAATATTTAATTTGTTATCTATACATTCAGCCTTTCTGCTATAGATGCCCAAAAAACGAAAACAAAATATAATGTTTTGGTCATGCTGCTGAATTTTTGAAAAAAGTCACTCGCGGCGAAATTACCCCTCCCGGCGGGGTAATTTCGCCGCGACCTATTTTACGCATCATCTAGCTAGTAAACTAGATAACATTATATGATTAATGGCCAGACAAAACACTAGCACGCANAATATAATGTTTTGGTCATGCTGCCGAATTTTTGAAAAAAGTCACTCTCGCGGCGAAATTACCCCGCCCTGCGGGGTAATTTCGCCGCGACCTATTTTACGCATCATCTAGCTAGTAAACTAGATAACATTATATGATTAATGGCCAGACAAAACACTAGCGCACAGGTAAAAGCAATGAAAACATTCACAAACCCAAACTGACACTAAACATGCCAATAGAAAAACGTTGCACGCGCACACACACACAACTGAATAGGGCGGGCAGAGATGCAGGTGTGTCACACATGTAGGCCTAGGCGCCACTGTGTCTAGTGTGGGTGTGGACGTGTCTAGTGCGGTAGTGGAGTTGTGGACATGTAGTGTGGGTGTGGATGTATTTATTAGGCCTACGGGTGTGGAAGTATTTAGTGCGGGTGTGGACGTGTCTCGTGTGGGTGCGGCGTGTAGGTTGCTAGTACAAAGTACCAGGCAGCAGCTGACGGCTACTGCCAACACTGTGTCACACGCAAACATACACACTTACTAGTATAGTGTGCAAAATCTGTGAGAAAATGATTAAGAAAAGATGGATGATTTACTTGGAAAAGAATAATCTACTATCTAACAGGCAATTTGGATTCAGGGAGGGTACCTCATGTGTTACTAATCTACTCAGTTTTTATGACAGAGTGGTTGACATATTACAAGAGAGAGATGGATGGGTGGACTGCGTATATATTGACATGAAGAAAGCTTTTGACAGAGTATCGCATAGCAGGCTGAAGTGGAAATTAAAAGAGTATGGAGGGATTCAGGGTAGTTTGTTAAATTGGATGGAGGACTATCTTTCAGGGAGACAGATGAGGACTACTATCAGAGATAAATTTTCTACGTGGAAAGATGTCACAAGTGGAGTTCCGCAGGGAGCGGTGCTGGCTCCCATAATGTTTCTAATATACATTAACGACATGCCAAAGGATATAAATGCATATATGAATATGTTTGCAGATGATGCCAAGATCATGAAGCGTATAGAAGATGAAAACAGTGGTAGGGAATTACAGAGGGATTTGGATAGGATAGATCATTGGAGCAAGAAGTGGAAAATGGAATTTAACACAAATAAATGTCATGTAGTGGAAATGGGAGTAAGTAAAAGAAGGCCTCATACGGAATATAAGTTAGGAGAAAACACTATTAACCCATCAGAGAAAGAAAAGGACTTAGGGATAACTGTTAGGAGTGATCTTTCACCTGAGAATCATATTAATAAGATAGTGGGAGAAACATATGGACTGCTAAACAGAATAAAAATAGCCTTTAACTATATGAACGAGGAGATGCTGGAGAAAATAATAAAAACATTGGTGAGACCAAGACTGGAGTATGCGGCAGTGGTGTGGGCACCACATCTAAAAAAGCATATAAAGAAGCTGGAGAAGGTTCAGAGAGCTGCAACTAGGATGATACCAGAACTGAGAGAATTACCATATGAGGAGAGATTAAAGAAATTAGATTTACCATCTCTAATGGATAGGAGGGAGAGAGGCGATATGATTATGATGTACAAATGTGTGAGAGGACTCGAAAAGGTGGACAAGAAGGGTTATATTGTGAAAGATAATGGTAGAACTAGGGGGCATAGATATAAGCTAATGAAAGGAAGATGTAAAGGAGATGTGAGAAAGTATAGTTTCCCTTACAGAAGTATAAGTAAATGGAATCAGTTGGAAGAGGAAGTGGTGTGTGCCAAAAACATTCATATTTTTAAGGCAAAATTAGACAATTGTAACTCGGGAAGCGGGACAATACGAGCCTAAAAAGCTCAACTCCTGTATACTACAAATAGGTAAATACATACAAACCACCCACAAACACTCCCACACACACCCGACCATACCGTCAGACGCTCCGCTAGCCCCGGCTCCAGGCCCCGCGAAACTGCAACAAAACCTAAGCCAAACTAGATCTACAACCTAAGCCAAACTAGCTATACAACCTAAACCAAACTTGCTCTACAACCTAAACCAAAACTGCTCTACAATCTACGCCAAACTGCAGCCGAATCCATGCAATAGTTTCGGAGATATCGGCTTTTGAATGCAAATTATTAGCGTCGCGGCGAAATTACCCCGTCTTACCCTACATACAGTAGGGTCTCATAAGATGCGAGTTTATGGTCGATGGATGCGACCGCATCTTACGATTTCGCATCTTATGATACACGTAGCTTATGGGAAAAACGTCCCGCCTAAGGCTCGCATTTAAAAAAAAAAAATCGCATCTTGAGGTTTCTCCTCGGATTTAGCCCACTTTGAGCCTTCGATTCGCAAATTATGGTCAGTCTCGCATCTTAAAATAATTTATTTTATTATTTGGGGTCCTCGCATCTTATGCGAATCGAATCTTCTGATCTCGCATCTTACAAGACCCTACTGTACATACATATATACTTGCAGATCCAGTTCAACATGGGCTGGGTGTCGGATGTCCATGTGGAAAAATATATCAGTCTGGAGTACCCGCCAGTCAGACCGTTGGGGCAACCTACCGAGGGCGAGCAAGCCAGTGTTCCGCCCCCCTTCGTACCTGTGGAAGGTGCACCAGGCCCCTCTGCCCCCATGGCAGGTGGCATTCCTCAGTACCTTTCATCATTTGCCCCGGGCGCTTCATCCTCCGCCGACCTAGACCTTCCTCCTTCATATGATTCGGTCGTTCCCTCCTGCCCTCCGTACTCCAAGGCAGCCGAAGCAGCCATTCAGGACCAGCCCAAGAGTGTCATGGCAGGTTATGACTGGAAGGACCCGGCCAAGGGCTCCGAGTGAAGCTAATGTTGGTACAGTACTGGTATTCCTCGGTTATAGTTTTTGTTACATTCTTGAAAATCCAAACTTTATATTAAACACCTTTAAGTGAAGCAACTGTTTTTCTAATTGTTCTTGCGATTTTGGACCATTTTTGCCTGATTTACAACTTAATTAATGAAGCAGTGTAATAATGAGACTACTGTTAAAATGTAAAACTTGCAAACTAAACAAACCAAAATTGGGACAAGGACAATATAAAGTCAAATTAAATTATCAAAATCGCTATGTGGAAACAACGCCTACTAAAATGAAAATTATTAAATAAAAGAACACAATCCACCACATAGGGTGTACATTACTACATGAGCAAGTTAATCTGTTTCCCAAGCAAACTAATCGCACATATAACAACGCACTATCGTCACGTTAAAGGAAGTAGTCGAGTTTGGGAAGTCCGGGACAGATCCCAAGGTTAAGGCCTTTGATATTGATATTGATTTGGTATTGATAAATACGCTCAATGTAATGAAAATAATACGCTCAATGTAATGAAAAAAAAAAAGATCCCAAAGATTTTTTTTCATTACATTGAACGTATTTATCCTTACATTGAGCGTATTTATCAATACCAAATCAATATCAATATCAAAGGCCTTAACCTTGGGATCTTGGTGTATTTAAAATGAGGTGACTTTAAGTGAGGAATATAATTACTGGTATTCCTAGACGCTGCTACCACAGTATAAAACCTTGGCCTTAATGAACGGGTAGATATAATCATGATAAAGGTTCAGTACTGTACTGTACAGTATACTGTATATATATATTTTTTTTTTGCCAGAGGCCGTAATTCCCGAGAAAGGGTGGCCATGAATATTAGGCATATTTGTCACAAATCGCTAGGTCAAGTTGCCCGGGCTTGACATCTACCAATAACATTTTGACAGTGAGGGCTCGATCCGCCGACCCTTTGACCAGCAGTTAAAGATCTACTGACTATGCCACGGCTTGCGACAGGCTATTGTACTTTGTTAAGGGGGTAGTGCTTGGTTTTTGGTCTATATACTGTACAGTATACTGTATATACCGGTATTTATTAATTTATTTTGAGTTTCCTCGCTAGACCTCCATCACAATTTGAAAAACACCCCCTAGACTCCCTTTCAAGATAAATTTGTAAATTTTTCGGTAGAAAAATTTCCTGGCCGAAGGCCGGTTGCTTCTAGAATTAGAGCTTTGCTATCGCTCGCCTGAAAAAATTGACACCTAAATGGCACGAAAGGTCTTAATATTGACAAAAAAAAGAGGCGAAAGGTCTCAAAATCACCAAACTAACGGAACGAAGGTCTTAAAGCCTCAAAACTAATATGCTAAACATGAGGGAAAAGGGAGTCCAGTAAATGCAAGTACTACCCCCTTAAATACAGGATTGGCAACTCAGCCAAGGCCCTGAATGCTATCTATCTATCTATTGCCGGACGCCTTACTCCCCTTAATGAGGGCGGCCATACACAGAATGCTAACACTTTATAAAAACTTTGCATTCAACCAAACAATGTGTAGAAATCAATTGCTTCCATAAAGAAAAGAAGTGCTCTCTCTCTCTCTCAGTGAATCTCATATTATGTATTGAATCTCAAGTTCCTCGTTATTCCTTGTTCTAATTTTGTTTTGGCATAGTGACTACCCCAGTGTCTTGTGCGTCGTCAGATAGGGTTTTTTATACAGTATTATATTTATCATTTATTTAACCTTTAACGGTCTTGGTGGCGTAGTGGTTAGTGCGCTTGTGTTCTGTGTGAATGTCCTTGGTTCGAATCCTGAGAGTACCGCGAGTATTCATTAATTTGATCGATTTCATTAATTAGGTTTATTTTATAATTGATGGGTTGGAGATATTACAAAATTATATGCCTTTGCTTATTCATTCATGTACAATCGCGCTAATAAGTGATGTCTCGGCATCAAGTACATTTTGATCAATAATTGGCATCAGCAATATCTAAGTTTCATTTCTTCATATCGAGTGAAATATACAAGCATGTTCCTACACTTACCCGCCCTATTCAATATCTGGCAGACATTAATACAGCACAGAGCAAGCCAAACGTAATGACAGCTGGGACATGACTTATTAGCCCGACCGTACTGTATATAACTCCTAATCAAAATACCCGACACTGACAAGGTGTACATTATTGTACAGTACAGTACTTGGATTGTAATATACTCTGTTTCTTCTCATCTGACGGTAAATTGAATCCTTTGGCAGCTAATTTCTCGATAATTAATGGAAAAATCTGAAACTACTATGTCTCTGCATCACATGAAGACCAAGTTTATACAATTAGCACCATATTTCACTACAAAATCTTCAAAATATCCGAGAAATCTTGATGGGAACCTTGCAATTTACCGCCAGTTGAAAAGAAACCGGGTAATAGTTATAGAGTAAGAGTATATATTTGTGCCTCAGTGTGTGGTAATTACTACCGGTATGCAGCAACAAAGCTTTCTCCGTCCTTTTGCCTTACTACAGGTTGCTATGTGTTATGTTTTGTTTTTCTCTCTCTCTGGGTTGTATCCATTCGGCCCCATTCAGCCTACTGTTTTAAGACCTTTATCCCAATCCAGGTGTCAATTTTGCCTCAGTGTGTGGAAATTACTACCGTTATGCAGCAGCAAAGCTTTCTCCGTCCTTTTGCCGTACTACAGGTTGCTATGGGTTATGTTCAGGTCTGAAGTATCCGATGTCCCAATTTACGATATTATTATAGGTTTTTAGGTGTTTGGGTTTGGGCTTTGGCTTGTCCCAGAACACATCCCCATTTACCCCATTAATTTTAGGGTTTGCTATATGATTTTTCTATCCGAGATCGGGTTTTCAGGAACGTAAATCGAGGTTGAATTGTTTGTTTTGCTTCAATGCCTTTAAGGGAGCCCACCTCGCTTTTTTTCTCTCTCTCTCCCTCTCTCTTTGGCTTGTATCCATTCGGCCCCATTCAGCCTACTGTTTTAAGACGTTTACCCCCATCCAGGTGTCAATATTTTCCTGGCGAGCGGTAGCGAGCCAGCATATATATATATTTTTGTTTTGACAGTAAGCTAAATTTGTACATTTTTCGATAGAAAAATTTCTCCGGCAAAGCCGGATTTCTCCATACAATGCTGGCTCGCTATCGCTCGCTAGGAAGAAATCGACACCTGGATGGGGATATACGTCTTAAAACAGTTGGCTGAATGGGGCCGAATGGATACAAGCCAGCGAAAGAGAGAAAAGGAGAGAAAGATAAAACAAAAACAGTGACCCCCCTTAACCCCTTCAGCACCATGACGTAACTTTCATCTTATTCTGGTTACCATTATACGCTTTTCTTTAGCTTATAATCTACCTCTAGGATTCAAAGATGTAAATACAATCTCAATAAACCCCTTGAATTTATATTGATGTAAAACTTGCAAAATATACATACCAAAACTTGGACGAACACAGTAAAACGACAAAAGAACTTATAAAAATCATAGGCTTTTCTTAAACTGCCTAAAATTGTCTCATTTTTGCCATAATCAAAGGTAAAGAGGCGTCTTGGTGCTGAAGGTTAAGTTAGGTTAAGGGGAGGCAGTTGGTTTTTCCAGTCCTCCTCCTCCCTCATGTTTAGCCTTGTTAGTTATGAGATTACAAGACATTCGCCCCATTAGTTTGGCAATTTTCAGGCCTTTTGCCCCATTTCTTTTCCAATATTAAGACCTTTCGTGCCATTTAGGTGTCTATTTTTTTCCTGGCGAGCTATAGCGAGCCTGTATTTGAAGAGGAATCGGCCTTTGGCCTGGAAATTTTTCTACCGAAAAATGTACAAATTTATATCGAAGGGGGGTCTTGTGGGTGTTGTTTTAAGCTTGATAGAGGTTTAGAGAGCAAACTAAACTTTTTCCTTAAACCATTGAGCCGAACCAGTTAATTATGCTGCACAATACCGTCTGAGCTCCCTTAAGTAGAGCAGATTACTCAGACCACTGAGCTCCATACAGAACTCTCATGGTTCCATGTCATCTCAACCAGTAGCTCTCAACCAGTGCCAAATTAACCCAGACCAACCAAACCAGTGCCAACATATAGTACTAACCTAACCTAACCTAACCTAACCTAACCTAACCTAACTGTATTTGTTGATTTGGTACTGGTTGAGAGCTACTGGTTGAAATGGTCTACTGGTTGAGTTGACCGGTCACCAACTCTCATAGGTCTGCTTATGTTAATTTACCTCGAGTGTCTCATAATTGCCACCCAGCTTCGTCCGTCCTATTGTCTTTGTCACATTTGGCCTTGATGCGGTTTTTAGCCACCATGCATTCCTTGCTCAAGAACTGGGCTAGGGTGGGACATCCATGAATAGTTGTTATTGTTGTCGTTCCCTAGGCTGCCTGGCCGAACAGCCTTAACCCTTTGAGTACCAGCGACGTGTGGTATGTTGTATTCTAGCTATATTAGACGATATTATGCAGCTTAGGAAGGATCTGGGTACTTAGAGGAGTTGTTCGAGATAGTTTGAAGCTTTATTATTGCTAGAGGTCCTTCCCAAGCTGAATGAAATCGTCCAATAGTTGCCAGAATATGATGAAAAGGACGTCCCTGGTACTGTACGGGTTAAGTCCCTAAGGAAACTCATGGCCATAATGAATAGTTGCCACAGATTGCTAGACCGCACCGTCCACCAACAGCACCAGCGTCTGTCAATAACACACACTGGCTGGCCCGAGACTCTAACCGTCGACCTCACGGTTTGTAGGCGAGTGTTTTACCAACCGCGCTACAGCCATATGTTATATTATTTGTTTGCGTCATTGCTCTTAACCCTATTTGGTCCGA
>JAGKTK010047797.1:0-12081 GCA_018397895.1 Paralithodes camtschaticus | reverse complement strand
TTAGGATAGGCGTAGCAGGTGTTTACTGGGCTGGTTGCCCGCAGTGCAGTGTATTTTGGGTCGTATGTATGGGGCATCTATTTCGGATGTACCCTCGTGGTCCTGTTGTGGACACGTGAACTTTTTCACAGTTGTGTTAGTTTGTGATGCAGGCGGCTTTCATTACGCGTTAATTATTGCTGCCTTTTATCCTTCTGATGAGGTATGCTGTGTTTTTCCTGACGTTCCCAGCGTATTTCTCTTCACTTAGTGGAGTGTTTTCTGGGTTCGTGTCAGGCTTCCCGGGGTTGGGAAGTTTTCGCTCGGTGGTGTGTTGGCGGTGGTTCCAGTTGTGATATTACAGTGTTGTTTATATTTCAACTTTTTTCATGCCGTCTACCTAGGCCTAGCCAGCCGCTCGTAGCTTTGCCACATGTCTAGTGTTATTATTTTATTAAATATGCCCTACTGTGTCATGTGTGTCCGGGTTTTAGTTGTGTATTGGCTAATTCCTCGGACTATATTTGTTTCCTGGTTTAGTTGTGTATTGGCTAATTCCACGGATTATGTTGTGACCTTGAGTTAGTCGTGCGTGACTCTCCTCGTGTCGTTATGCTCAGATGGTGTCTGTTCAGGGTGGGGTTTGCCTTCCGGCGGGTTTTTTCTTGGTTTCACCATGAAAAACCTGACCGATGAGCCGTGTTGGACCACACGTGGTTATCAAACACTGGCTGGTTCCCCGGCGTGGGGAGGTGTCTGTGGCTCTCCAGGACCGCGTCTCTGTGGCTGCCTGGTTTCAGGCCTCCTGTAAATTCCCGGCGGGATGGCTGTACCCATCCTTATTTACAAAAACGACGTTCTTGCGAACATTCGTTTTTTATATGTAGGTTTTCTACCTGGTTTTACGACAACCACATGAAAAACCTAGCTGTTGTTTAGGCGTTCCTCCCCGGCGATCTTTTACAAAGAAGTGGGGTCAGGAACTTATGGGGTTAACTTTTAGACTTCTCACCCGGCGGGTGCACCTAAGCAGGGTGGGATAAACGACTTCGGTCTCATCTAGTTAACCAATCCATTGTTAGTGATACTCTGTGTATCGCTGCCTTTACTCTTACGGCAATTGAAGGTTTAATGAGGTTTAAACAAATCGATTCCCACACCCGGCGGGTGCTCCTAACAAGGAGGCTCTAATGAATTTATAGTAATTCAATTTCGATTAACCTTAAATAGGGATGCTTTCAGTATCGCCGCCTTCTATTTTTACGGCGATCTTTTGGGGACAACTCGTTAAAACTATTAGATCTCGTTTATGCCTGCCCTGGGCTATTCTACTAAAATATTTCAGGGGCCGGCGTCTTTAGGAAGGGGGCGTTGTTACAAAATTGAATCTTGAGACAGTCACCACCTCCTACAGACTATAAGTGCCATGCTGGACCATTATATCAGAGGGTATTCTTCATAAAAGATTTGCTTAGCCTCTTTTACACCCCACCGCGTAGCGGGATGTGTTAGCAGTGTCTTTACATCCCGTTACCCGGCGGGCTATTAATACTTGTAGGCGAACACTTGGGTTAACCTTATGAGCATTAATTCCTGGAAATTTTTCTTTATTTTTCCAGAGCTGAACTCCGGCGGACCAATACAGACCCGGCGGTAGTTCCCTCACACCAGTCTCTGTCATGGCTACTGTTGCCCCAGTTTTTGCCTTGTGCATTACCCCTACTTGCGCGGGTATCCCGATTTTTGCGCATACCCTTTGCATAAGGTGTGTTAAATGTCTAGACCGGTCAAGGGGTCTCTGGATCACACGTAATTGTTCATTTTGCTCCCAGTTAGCTAATAAAGTCCTGTGTGACAACGACAAGACCGCGGCGGTAGCGTTGAGAGAGGTCAGACAACAAATGTCAGCCTACACTACCATTGTCGCACATAAGTCACTTCAATGTGACAACGTCCCACTTTGGGATAAGTTACTGACAGAGCACCCTCCCCCTAAACGTACCTCTAGAGTAACGTTGTTTAAGCCGACAGAGACTAGCCAGGGTTCTGTATCATCCATGGACACGTCTAAGCGCCCGAGAGAGCCTACACCCCCGGCAGCCACCTCCTCGTCACGGGCGAGATCGAGGTCAAGGTCACCCCTCAGACAGCAGTCTTCCAGTCGTGCCTCTTCCCCGGCGAGGAAGAAGAATAAGAAGGAAGCTTCCACCAGTGATCATGGTGGTGTTTCTTCCAAGACCAAGTCAAGTTCGCGGTCACACCGTGGCCACAAATCATCTAAAAAGGATTCACATAAGAAGTCCTCTCGCCATTCTCCTAAGTCTAGTGCTTCTCGTCGTACTTCTACACCTGAAAATGTTTTTGTTACAGCCTCAGAGTCTAGTGAAACGCATGTACCTAACAAGGATTTACCTATTGATATTTTGACCCTAGATATGGAATGTTCAGGAAATTCAATAATTGAGAATGTGTCAGACTCTCAAGAGAGCGTAGGCCAGAGCCTTGGTGTTTGGCGGTTTGCTCAGCCAGGGTCTGACCACCCACGTCCGACTCATACGAGTCACACAGTAGCCGATGTCCATAGGGACGCGGCGACCCCATCCTCTATACCTGACTTATCTTGGAAACAAGGTACCTCTGCCTCGGCAGGGTCGTCTCAGGAGGAACAAGATGAAGTGTCAATCATTTCAGACAGAGAAGGACAAGGGTCAGGCTCAGGCTTGGACGCCGCCCATGATAATACTGATTCACCTGTATGTTCTTCATCTAACCAGTTTGTTACAGCACAAGAAATTGATGGGTTACTTACTCATGCTCTATCTAAATTCTTTACTCAGCAACAAGAAAACCCCACAATGGACTTGGGGGCTCCCTTGGCAAGTTCTGCGGTACGGCCTCTGATAACGTCAATCGATTTATCTAAGATTCCTAACCCTCCTACTCTGTCATCAGCGGGTTTCAGACTAAAAAGAGTCCGAAATATCGGGAGTTTACTGTATGGACATTCAAAAGGCCAAATGGTTAACTCCTTATAGTGAAAGCGTGACTAATACATTTATTAATCAATATACCCTTTCAACCAGACGTCAGTATCAGTCACATTGGAAATCTTTTAAGACTTGTTGGATAATGGAAACTGGCCAGACTGAAGCATCAGTATCGTTAATTTTCAAATATCTGGATTATTTATTTCAGAATAAACGATTATCGGTAGTAACACTAAAGAACCATTTGACCGCAATCAGGATCCCATTTTTTTTATTTAACT
Organism: Paralithodes camtschaticus; assembly: GCA_018397895.1. Lineage (NCBI taxonomy): Eukaryota > Metazoa > Arthropoda > Malacostraca > Decapoda > Lithodidae > Paralithodes > Paralithodes camtschaticus. Next base: position 8,834 of record JAGKTK010047797.1, on the reverse strand, counting down.
GGGCTCTCTGTACCGCAGGCGGAGGAGAAAGGTTTCATGAGGGCATGTTTCAAGCTTCGTCCACCACCCCGTCAGCTCATGCCTACCTGTTCACTTGACAAAGCTTTGCCTTTACTACATTCTCAGAAATATAGTCACAATCCTACTTTTGATTTAACCCGTCAAACGGGGATGTTTGTCATTTCTACTACCTGCCTGGCAGGCATATTTACCCTAAATGAGCTTCATTCCATGCTCTTTTTCATGCATAAACAAGAGCCAGAGTGTAATACAATTATGGATCCGTGAAAGGGCGATAATAGAGCTTTCCAATGACACCTGAATCATCCTTGTATGACCACGGGTTCTCTTGCAACGATCGTGCAACACGAGGGGAAAAACCCTAAAATACGGTATATTCCTTAGTTTTTCCTTGTTCTCGCGAGGCCTGGGGTGTGGGATGGTGCAGAGGTTACGTCAGTGGTGGGACTAGGTCCATGCCGAGCGGTCAAAGCCCGCCTATCGTCCTCCCAACGCGTGGACTCTCTCTCAGAGCCGATAATGTGCTCAACATCCCGCCCGGATATTGTCCGGCCCCACAGGGGTGGCCATGGTTCTCTCGTCCGACATATGCGAGGCCCCGCGGCCTGAGTGTTAATCTTAAAGAAGGCTGTGTTCCTTATGGCCTTGGCTACAGGAAACCGGATATTTGAGCTGGTGGCGATGAGCAACAAACCAAATTGTCTCAGGTTTGGACGACGCGATATGGATGTTCAAATCGCGCCATCCCCTACTTTCATTGCTAAAAACGAGCATAGTGAGCATGTTTTTACGGCTTTCACAGTTCCGGCACTCAAAAGAGGAGATACTCACCATAAATTGTGCCCTGTGAAAGCTCTAATGAATTTTAGGAGTGTGTCCCGGCCTAAGCAACCGAGCGCCCTCTGGGTAAATAGTAAGGGTATTCGCGTTACGAAGAGGAAGTTAGCAACTTTACTTGTGGATGTGATAAGGGAAAGCAACCCCGGTACAGTGGGGCGTGCACATGACATCCGTAAATGGGCAGTCTCTCAGATTCTTGAAGAATTTCTCGGTCGCAGATATTGCCAATACGCAACTGTGGGCATCTAACCATACTTTCCTTACGTGATATCTATCTGTTGCTCTAGATAAACCGAGTCTAACCTGTGTCACTTTAAGACAACGGGTCTGATAGGTCTCATGCTTTTAGAATTAAGGCTAATTTTAAGAGTGAAAAGAGTGGGTGGTACTGGATAGCAAAGACCCTCAGCCCTGCCGGACAGGTTGTGAATATACAAGTAATGTGATATAATTAATCTTAAGGACTGAAAGTACAGTTCAGTGAGATGTTATTTTGTTTATTGTATTTTTGATACACATATTATTCAGGTTATGCAATAAGTCATGAGGCTAAATATTTGTTGTATTGTGATACAGGACCAAATATGTTTGTGATAAGCATGTACCTTACATTTATTTAATGATTAAGATGTTGGATACATTTGTGATCGTTTATTATACGTACATAATAGGTTATGTTATACAACTGTTTCTATTATCATAGCCATGATTTTGAGAAGAGTTAACACACAGGTCTTCTTTGAAGTACGCTACCTGCATTACTTTCCATTTTTTGATAAAATTTGTATGTACAAAATAAATTTTAGAACGCTATATTTGGGTATTTTCTCATCCTATTGTTGATTTGTTAGTGGTTTGATATTTGTCACGAATGTCCCCCTCCAGACTTGAGATATCAGGCATATCGTCAATGATGAAGGGGCCACTAATAAATTATTGGTTTGAGTCCCGGAGGGAAGAAGGAAAACCTAATATATTTATTAGTGGCCCCTCCATCATTGACGATATGCCTATTAAATAATAGCTCTCCTTCAAACACCTGCGGTCAGTCTGTTTGAAACACCCGCCGCAGGGGAAAGAGTACTAACATCATAAGTGCAACGCTAATTCTCTTATGGAATCGTCTTTAGGATTGGGTACTCACAACGAAAAAACTTTGTAAAAAAGAAAAAAGAAAAATTAACTTTAGAATTGTTATAATAAAGCTTTCCAACTCGTGGATATCTTTTGTGGAATCTATCCGAGACGCTGAACCTAGCAGCGCCATTCATCCTTCCTTCCCCTGCGGCCGTCCCGAGTAGAGGTGCCTAGCCTGTCCTCCGCTTTATTCGACATTCGTTCAACTCTAGTGAGTCTTGCTCATTTGTATTTATCTGAGATGTTCTAGAATAGGTTTAGACTAGCTAGGACTGGCAGCCCCATTGGTACGTCCGCAGGGAAGTGTTAAAATATGGTATTTGTGTGTAGGCGCCCAGTCGGTCCGCATCAGACGCGCGCGCCATATGTTTTTGTTTTTGTTTCTGCGCCTTAGATTTGCTATAACCAAGTTATTTAGGAGGCTATATATATCCGCGGAGCTATGCTACTAGCCATCTCTATGAGGTAGTAGCATTTTTTTTATTTTATAGCAGACGATTTATTAGTGGTCCCTCCATCATTGACGATATGCCTATTAGTATAATAGTCCCCTTTCAAGCACCCGCGGTCCAACTGTTTGAAACACCCGCCGCAGGGGAAGGAGTCCTAACATCATAAGTGTAACGCTAATTCTCTTATGGAATCGTCTTTATGATTGGGTACTCACTACGAAAAAACTGTAAAAAATAAAATAAAATAAAAATAACTTAAAATTTGTTATATTATGGCTTTCCAACTCGTGGATGTCTTTTGTGGATTCTACCCGAGACGCTGAACCTAGCGACGCCATTCCTTCTTCCTTCCCCTGCGCGCATACTGTGTGGATGTCCCTCGCCAGTGCTCTGCTTTATTCTTCGTTCGCTCAACTCTAGTGAGTCTTTTGCTCATTTGTGTATATCTGAGTTGTAATAGAATAGGTTTAACCCTTGGTTCCCGGAAGGGCTCTTGAACGCCCATAAAAAAGCATACCAGAGCTGCCCGGAAGGGCTCTTTAACGCCCAATGGTTGAAAGCCTGTGAGCTTGGTGTGCGAGGCGTCGATCCGACGCATGTAAACAACAGCCGGCTGGACCGACGCCCCGCATCTCCGGCCACAAGAAGGAGAGCGTCGCTTGTTCGTGTGTGCCTGTATGTTGTTAAGTATCGAAAAGTAGTGTAAAGTGTCTGTTTTTGCCATAAAGTTATCTCCAATGAAATCATCATCACAACTGAACCAGTTGACTTAGAGAGCTCTACTTAATGCCATTCTACAGGTAAGAAACACATCTACGCTTGGGGATGCGCGGGAATGTGGAAGCAGTCAGAATAACAAAGATACGGTAGCCTAGGCTAGACGTTTTTCGGCCAAAACTCCCGGTTTTCGGGGAATATATATATACAGTCAGGACCCCCAATACACGATTCCACAATGCGCGAAAACCCTAATACACGAGTTACCCCTCGAAAATAACATTAATTAATTAAACATTAATTACGCGAGGTGGTACCACAATACACGAATCGAGAGCTAAGAAGGGGCCAAATCCGCTATTCCCGCTTGATACGCGAGCACGTCTACGTTTCGCGAGGCCCAGGAGTAGCTCTGAAAAAAGAAGAAGACGGGCATACGCCTGCCTTCCCTCCCGCTTACCCTCCCTCCCTCCCTCCCACAGTTCCGCTCAAGCGCTCATAGCCGTGCGGAGTGACCAAACGTTTGTAGTGCCTGCCACTTTTTTCGCCATGCCACGCCAATATAAGAAGATAACACACAAAATGAAGGTGGAAGTGTTGGATCGCAAGAAAAAAGGAGAAGGAAACTGTGCAATAGGCTTGTCAGAGTAAACTGTTCATACGATTTGGTCAGGGAGGGAGAAGTTGGAGAAAATCGTGAAGTCCTACGGTCCTAGTCCTAGCCTATCTACTACTAATTTTAAGGTAAGGTTTCATATTTTTATTCATTGTTCTTCTTATATATAAGATATAGACTGTACTGTAGAGCCAAAAATGTCGAAAATAGGGCCAAAAATTTCGAAAATAGGCCATAATTGAGAGATGTCACCCAATCTAATTATTCCCATTTAAAGTTAGTTCCACAATACACGAATTCACAATACGCGATGCCTCCTGTCACCCCTATTCTCGCGAATTGGGGGTCCTGACTGTAATACATAGCCGGGGCTGGAGGGTTAAGGCCGTGTCACACAGAAGTCGAACCCACCCGAAACCGGCCGAATCGATGTAAATATTCAAATTTCAGCCAGTTCTGGTCGATTCTGGTAACACTTCGGGTGATTTCCGGTTATCTTCGGGAATCATCCGGTGAATCGGCCCAAAGTTAGTGCATGCGTTACTTTTAGGGATGAATCGGGTCAAAAAACCGTTAAAAAAATATCGAGTCATGATCTAGTTATATTCGAGTCTGGTTACATTCGACCTATTCGGGTCGTGTTCGATTGTATTTTGAATTGCCGATCATGACTCGAACCTGGGTCGAATATAACCCAATGTGTATCAGAATTATTGACTTCCTTAAGCTGGTATCACACAAATGCTTTTTCCTTCAATATTTATCCTCAACACTGGTCTGGCAGCTTATGAGGCTAACATTTAGAATATTTCGGGGACTTAAATTTATCTATAACCAGTCTAGTTTCCGATACCAGTGCAAAATAATCCAGAAATTATGCCAGAAATTTTTTGATCACTGAATGTTGACTATAAAAGCTCTCGTGTGATACCAGATTTAGGCTGGTATCTCACTGCCAGTATCTCACCCTGTCTGTTGGTCAGTTACAAGTTTCCTTGTTTGGAGTTTCGTGCATCTTTTTTTTATTTCATAACATGGTTTTGCTAAATCTGCAATGCATTTTTTTCCACATAGCGATTTTGATAAGTTATTTTGTCTATATATTGTGTGGTTCCTGTTTTGGTGTGTTTATTTTGCAAGTTTTACATTTTAATTGCAAATCCCATTGTTTATATTGCCATTTTCAAGCATATTATAAAGCTTCTATCCTAGATCCCCTTCGAGCAAAAACCAGCCACTCAAACTCCCCTTCAAGCACCCCCATGATTCACACACACAACACACACACAGAAAGATAAGTAGATAAGTCCGTCTCATATATGTTAGTATTTTATCGCTCGATCGCCCCTAGCCACTCTCTATCTATTTATCTCTCTAATGCATCTACCTAACTGCCTTATACATTAACATAACTATGTCTTATTTGGACTTTTTGTAATCTATAAATAATTTCTAATGCGATGGAATTGAAAACAATATTATCCTTCTAGCACACAAATAATAACATGAAAAAAAGAGTCAATAAAAATGTCTCCTTTGTCTTTTCAGAAAATTAAGTCCGTCTCATAATAGTTTGTGTTTATCGCTCACTTCCCCCTCATGGCGGGTGCCCAACCCCGAAAGGGGTTGAAATAGGGGAGCTATCCCCCCGCCAAAGGTGGCTTTCTAGGGCCTTTCCTAGCTGATGCTGAGAGGATTGGGTTCTACTTATGTGGTGATGGGCTGGTCTATTAGAGTGAGAACTGAGCGATCTCTGCCATACCCATAGCTTACTCGGACTGTTCCTTTTACTTATATATTTTCTAGATCTCAAGTGACGGCGTCTCTTCCGTGGATTGACCTCCCAATCTGCCAACCTAGAGGTTGGCAGATTGGAAGCCAAAGCGTCACATTTTTCCTTTGCCCCTCAACTTTCTCTTCATAATTGCTGAGGGGCACAGGGCCCTGGGTGGGGCTTTGGTTTCCCGGGCGTTTCCACACCCTCCTCAGCTCCCCGCCATGGAGTGGCTTCGGTCACCCAGGCTTTATTGTGGTAGGCAGGGAGGGTTATGTGGGGGTGCTAGGTTATGGCCTTGGCCTTGCTCGGGGCCTTGGGGCTGTTCGGCCAGGCAGCCTGGGGAACAGCAACAACAACAACAACAACAACAACTTCCCCCTCTGCAACTCTCTTTCTATCTATCTATCTCTCTAATGCATCTACCTAACTCCCTTATACATTAACATAACTATGTCTTATTTGGACTTTTTGTAATCTTTGAATCATTTCTAATGCAATGGAATTGAAAAATATAATATCCTTCCAGCACATAGATAAACAATAAATAAGATAAGTCAGAGTGGTTGCATTGAGGCAGTTGGACAAAATTCAAAATAAAGCTATTAGATTAATCAATAACCCTGCAATCACACAGGACCTTCCTACATTATCCATACGAAGAAACGTTGCATCCCTTGCATTATTCTACAGATATTTTCACAGCAATTGTTCCGAGGAACTTGCTTCAATTGTGCCGCCTCTCCACATCTTTCCCCGTAGAACTAGGGCAGCTGAGAGCGCCCATGAATTTACACTTTCTCCTCCACAATGCAGAACTTCTGCTTATCAGAACTCATTTACCCCCAGAGCTACTACTCTTTGGAATTCACTTCCCTCGAATTGCTTTCCACAAACTTACAATCTACAAATGTTTAAATCCAGTTGTTACAAACATTTTATGAATGGAGGATGCCTTTAGGCACATGGACCTTTTTGTTTTATCTGTGTTTTTCCTTCCTCCGTTCATTGTCTCTTTTAAAAAAAAAAAAAAAAAAAAAAAAAAAAAATCAACCCTCTTGCTGTGCGAGGCGCCGAGCTTCGGAGACAGAAGATTTACGTTTGATAGATTTGTTTTTTGTTTTGTTCCCACGGTATACACAAAATGATGGGGAAATATTGTAACATGTTTTTAATTGACATTTGTGTCGTTTTTGCTGATTATGAGTTGGTGGAAAAAAATGTCTTTAATTCCATCATATCGGAAATGATTCACAGATTATATAGAGACCAAATAATATACACTTTTAAGTGTTTTCAATAGTTTTGCATTATCAATAGGGTGTAGCACAAGGCTTATCAATATCGTTACCATTAGACGATATTATTCAGGTTAAAAAACAATTAGCAGGTTTCGAATTGTTTTACTTAATCCTTTTTAATACCACAGATCCTTCTTCAATATACAGTACTGTACTCTCATTATACTCTGGCAACTATTAGACGATTTTATTCAGCGCAGGAAGGGCGTCTACCCATTGAAATGCTTCAGACAATATCAATTAATCCCTTGAGCTACCATAAACAACACCGTGAACGACCGCAGCAGTGCAAGTACTGGTACTGAGCTGGATACACAGGCATAGTTTGCCTTTTTCCAGAGGATCTACTGTAAGAAACTGTAAGAATAAATCCATCCTAAGCTTCATAAAATTGTCTAAATGTTGCTGAAATCAAATAAATATGACGTCACCGATACAGAAAGGGTTAACGAAAGATAATATAAGCGATTATTTAACTTACTATGATCTTCGACCTATTCGACTGACGTTCGACCTATTTGACTGACGTTCGACCTAACTTCTTCTATTTCGGTTGTTGATCGACTGAGCTTCAGCTGAGCTTCGGTAATAATTCTGGTTATTTCCCTGTGTTCGGGGCATATTAGTTATATTCGACGCATGATCGAGGCTTCTTCGTTCCACATCGGGTTTCCTTCGAGTTACGTACGGGGATTCATCGACTCATCATCGACTTTCATTCAGGTCCATCGGGTTATATTCAAAATTCATTCGGGTCAGTGTCTGGTTATATTCGACTCCGAGTAACTTTCGGGTAATTCGGTTCAAATATGCAAGTCATCGACTTCGGGCGGCAGTCGGCCAACGTTCGACTTCTGTGTGACACGGCCTTTAGACTAGCTAGGACTGGCAGCCCCATTGGTATGCCCGCAGGGAAGTGTTAAATTAGGGTATTATGTGTAGGCGCCATATCGGCCCCCTTCGGGCCCGCGCCTCGTGTGTATTTATTTTTGTTCTGCACCTTAGCTTTGCTAAGTACTAGTTATTTAGGAGGCTATTATATCCGCGGGACAATGCTTCAGGCCATCTCTATGAGGTACTGTAGTTGCATTCTTTTGTTGTTTAGCAGACGCCCTGGTTCAAGAGTTGTCACATGTGGTGTGGAACTTTCCAGAGTCCGGGTTTGCTCCTTTCCCCCTCGGTCGTGGGGTTTTCTACGTAGGCTGCTGCTGTGTCTTCAGAGGTAAGGGTAACAGATTCAATATGATTATTACCATGAGCCTCGTGGCCAGCCTCGCTAGGGGTATTTTTTATTGCTTAATTAATTATAGGTTTGACTCCTGCAAGGAGATAAAGAAAACCTAATATTTAGTAGTGGCCCTGTAATCATTGATGATTATTCTTACAGTTTCTTACAGTTTCTTACAGTAGATCCTCTGGAAAAAGGCAAACTATGCCTGTGTATCCAGCTCAGTACCAGTACTTGCACTGCTGCGGTCGTTCACGGTGTTGGCGGCGGCGGTAGCAGACGCAACATTTTTACTATTCTGTATTTTTGTTTTATAATCAAACTTCAAATCTTGTCTTCCCCATGCTTTATCAAGATTACTTTCAAACTCCCTTATTGATTCGGAATCGACTACATACTGGGGCAGTGCGTTCCACTCATTTACCACTCTATCACAAAATGAGTTCTTTGCCTTCTCAAGCCTATTTCTTTCTTTGTAAATTTTCTTAGAGTGTCCTCTCGTTCTTGTTCCCTCCCGCATCAAGAAGATACCTTCACACACATCCTCATCGTACTTTCCTGACACTATCTTAAAAGTCTCTATCATATCCCCTCTCTTTCTCCTATATGCCAGTGTCGGAAGCCCCAGTGTCCTCAACCTCTGCTCATAGCCCGCGTTCTTCAACGTTGGTACCAGCTTGCTAGCTCTCCTCTGCACTTTCTCCACTGCTTCTATATCCTTTACCATATATGGAGCCCACACCTGGTT
>JAGKTK010047794.1:10000-12082 GCA_018397895.1 Paralithodes camtschaticus | reverse complement strand
TTGTGGTGCCAGAAAACAATAAGCACCGGGGAAATGGGAGCACAGTCCAAACAATACACAACGATCAATGCCTCTCGATTGTTTTAAGGGGAGATGGGTCGTTTTTCTGGTCACCCTTCTCCCTCACGCTTAGCCCTTTTAGTTTTCAGATTTTAAGACGTTAGGCCCATTACCTTGGCGATTTTCAAACCTTTTGCCCCATTTGTGGTCAATGTTGAGACTTTTCTCGTCATTTAGGTGTCGTTTTTTTCCTGGCGAGCGGTAGCGAGCCTATAATTCAAGAGGAACCGGTCTTCAGCCGGGATATTTTTCTATAATTTTTTTTACACATTTATCTTGGAAAGAGGGTTTTGGGCGGATTTTTTGTTTAATCTTGATGGAGGTCTTCGGAGGAAACTGAAAACAATATTAAAAAGATACATAAATGAGCAAATACGCCAATCCCCCCTTAAGGGGAGGTCTCCACTTGAGGGATTATTTTCTTGACTCCTTTCTACCTCATGTTTAGCCCCATTGCTTTTCTAATTTTAAGACTTTCGCCCCATTATTTTGACGATTTTAAGAACCTTCGACCCATTTCTGTCAATTTTTAGACCTTTCGTGCCATTTAGGTGTCGATTTTATCCTGGCGAGCGATAGCGAGCCTGTAATTTAAGAGGAACCGGCTTTCAGCCGGGAGATTCTTCTACCGAAAAATTTACAAATTTATCTTGAAAGGGGGTCTAGGGAGTGTAATTTTAAGCTTGATGGAAGTCTAGGGAATTAACTAAAAACCTCCCCTTAAGGCTCCATCTATACACCTCTTTGAAGGGAGTGAAGAGCGCTATCTCTATCTCTATCTCTACATCCTCTTCATATTCTAGAGTGCATAATGGGTAGGTCTTACTGTCTTAAGGGCAGATGGGCCGGTTTTTAGGGACCCCCTTCTCCCTCATGTTTACCATATTAGTTTTCAGATTTTAAGACTTACACCCCATTTCTTTGTCAATATTAAGACCTTTCGTGTCATTTAGGTTTCGAGTTTTTACCTGGCGAGCGATAGCGAGCCTGTGATATTGAGAGTAACCGGCCTTCGGCCGGGACATTGTTCTATAGAAAAATGTACACATTTATCTTGATGGGGGGGTGGGGGTGTTTAGGGGTGTTTTGTACAGCTTGATGGAGGTCTAAGGAGGAAACTAAAAAATAATAAAAAAGATAAAACAATAATCAAATACGGCCATCTTCCCATAATGCTCTATCAAGGGTGGTTGTGTGTTGCTGGGGCCTTAATACACTAGGATGGGCTTGGTCACGGCGCTCATTTCCGAACTATTGGACTTTGGAGCCTGTGGTGGATAAAGCCGGTAGCACACGAGAGCTTTTATATTCAACATTCCTCAAAAATCCTCCTACACAAATCCTCCTACATAAATCCTTATACATAAATCCTCCTACACAAATCCTCCTACATAAATCCTCATACATAAATCCTTATACATAAATCCTACACAAATCCTTATACATAAATCCTCCTACACAAATCCCCCTACATAAATCCTCCTACATAAATCCTCCTACATAAATCCTTATACATAAATCCTCCTACATAAATCCTCCTACACAAATCCTCCTACATAAATCCTCCTACATAAATTCTTACATAAATCCTCCTACACAAATCCTTATACATAGATCCTCCTACATAAATCCTCCTACACAAATCCTTACACATAAATCCTCCTACATAAATCTTCCTACATAAATCCTCCTACACAAATCCTTATACATAAATCCTTATACATAAATCCTCCTACATAAATCCTTGCATAAATCCTCCTACACAAATCCTTATACATAAATCCTCCTACATAAATCCCCCTACATTATATCCTCATACATAAATACCCCTACATAAATCCCCCTACATAAATCCTCCTACATAAATCCCCCTACATAATATCCTCATACATAAATCCTCCTACACAAATCCTCATACATAAATCCTCCTACATAATCTAACTAGACCGGATATAATTATATCTGATAACGAGTTTCAATTTTATTTTTCCAGCATAATCAACGATGTAAACAAAAAATATA
>JAGKTK010047794.1:0-7500 GCA_018397895.1 Paralithodes camtschaticus | reverse complement strand
TCTCTCACTCTCTCCAAAATATGTAGGTAACCAAATTCTAAAGAACAACTCTAGGAGGGTTTCGACAAATTTGATCTCCGATAAATCCGCCTAAAGCGAGGTGTAGACTATCGCTATTGACTATAATGCGTTTATTTTCAGCTGGCGATAAATTGAATCCCTTAGCAACTAATTTATCGATACTTGATGGAAAAATATGAAGCTACTAATTATCTGTATCATACTAGGACCAAGTAAATAATATCAGCCCCATATTTCACTACAAAATCTTCAAAATAACTGATAAATCTTGATGGGAACTTTGCCATTTAAGCCTGTATCACACGAGAGCTTTTATAGTCAACATTCGATGATCAACATTTTTCTGGCAACATTTTTGGAATATTTTACACTGGTATCGGAAACTAGACTGACGATAGTTTAACTTAGATGACCGAAATATTATAAATGTTGACCTCCTAAGCTGCCAGACCAGTGTTGTTGATGATAAATGTTGAGGGAAAAAGCGCTCGTGTGATACCAGCTTTATACACGGTTTTCTACTATACTCTATGTTTTTCCAGCTGATCGTAAATGGAATCTCTTATTAGCTGATTGCTCGATACTTACTGGAAATATATGCAACTACTATGGCTGTGTGTCGTATTAATGCCAAGTTTTCAGAATAACCATCATCTTTCGCTACAAAATCTGCCTTATAGCCGAGTAACAAAGATAGAAACATGACAATTTACCCTCAGCTGGACACAGACTATACTATAGGGTTTGTTTGGTTGGGTAAGCCAGGTAGTTTGTAAGAAGACCTGCACAATAATATACACGGGGGATATCAATGTTCAGTCGTCTTTATTAATCATGGCCCACTTTAAGATATGTTTTCTGGATATAGGTCAAAATCGCGTCATAAGCGTGAAAGGGTTAATTGCTGGAGGCCCTTTGGAAACTGAATGAAATCGTTTAATAGCGGCCAGAATAAAGTTATAAGGACGGCATCCGTACTGAAAGGGTTATTTTTGTGTACAAACAATAAATCACTACTACAAGCTAGTGTTTGTATATATCTATTATAAAATGTATAGGCCTAATGATTTGTTTACCCGTTGTAGGTGCTATTAAGGGGAGATGGTTCACTTTTTAGCCGGTTTTTGCATGTATTCATTATTTTTCTAGTTTCCTCCCTAGACCTCCATCAAATAAAACAAAAACATCCATTAGATCCCCCTTCTAGATAAATGTGTACATTTTTCGGTAGACAAATTTCCCGGCCGAAGGCCGGTTCTTCCAAAATTATTGGCTCACTATCATTCGTCAGGAAAAATATCGACACCTAAATAGCACGAAAGGTCTTAATATTGACAACAAAATGGGGCGAGAGGTCTTAAAATCGATAAACTAACGGGACAAAAATCTGAAAATCTGAAAACGAATTGAGGTAAACATGAGGGAGAAGGGGCCGGGGTCACACAAAGCGGCCCCTGTCCCCTCTAATATAACAACCACCACCACCACCATGTGGAAGTATATATATATGGCTCTTAAAAGGGGTGTAATTATACTACCCAGTTATTCGGGACCACTTTCTCCCTCATTTTTAGCATAATAGTTTTGGGATATTAGGATGTTCGTTCCGTTAGTTTGGCGATTTTGAGACCTTTCGCCTAATTTCTTTGTCAATATCAAGACGTTTCGTGCTGTTTAGTTGTCGAACTTTTCCTGGCGAGCGACCGCGAGCCTGAAATTTCAGAAGGAATCGGCCTTCGGCCGGGACATTTTTCTACCGAAAAATGTACAAATTAATCTTGAAAGGGGGTCTAGGGGGTATATTTTTAAGCTTGATGGAGGTTTAGCGAAGACATTAAAACATAAATATATAATGATGTACAGTAGGCCAACAACCAAGCACTACCCCCTTAAAAAGTACATCTGTTACCCTCACACCATACATTTAACCTCTTCAGTACCGGTGCTGTTCTTTTAACTTTATTCTGGCTACTATTTGACGATTTTATTCAGCTTATTAAGGGCCTCCAGCAATTAACAGGCTTCGAAGTATCTCACTTCACCCCTTTTGCTACCACAGATCCTTTTTAAACTGCACAAAATCGTCTAAATATAGCTAGAACGTAACCAAAAATACGTCGCCGGTACAGAAGGGGTTACTCGTGTCTATGTTACAGGTAATGTGTATAATCAGGGATTACACGAAATCCCGAGTGAAATCGTGAAATAAAATAAAATATATGTTTATAATTCTATGTTCCTATGATTCAAATGGCACTGTATCTGTATATTATGATGTGGTGTAAACGTTAGCTTATATTATATTTAGCCAAGCTCGGTAAAGTTATGATCAATATATACCTTCGTTAATCGTGTATAAATATTTGAAAGTTCATTTGTATCTGCCTATAAAATTTAGGGTTAAACTGAACCTAACCTAACATTTCCACTGTAAGATATGATAAATATACTGCATGATATTAGAAATATTTCGAAATGAAATATATTATATCAGAATTCATTAGGGATATCGTGAAATCCCCGATTACACAGATTCCCTGCAATATATATGCCAGGAGTATAATAAAATATGCCATCAAACTTAAGGGGATATGGGCTGGTTTTTCTGGCACCCCTTACCCCTCGTGTTTAGCCCCATTGTTTGTTTTTTTTTGTTTTTTTTAGATTTTGAGACGTTCGGCTCATTAGGTTGGCGATTGTAATACCTTTCGCCCCATTTCTTTGTCAATATTCTGACCTTGCGTGCCCTTTAGGTGTCGATTTTTTCCTGGCGAGCGATAGCGAACCTGTAATTGTGGAGGAGCCGGCCTTCGGCCGTGACATTTTGCTACCGAAAAATGTACAGATTAATCTCTTAGGGGGACCTAATGGATGTTTTTTTTTTTAAGTTTGATTGAGGTTTAAGGAGGAAACTAAAAACTACTACAAATATAAAATAATAAGCAAATAAATACGCTCATCTGCCCTTAACGATAGCAATGTTGTTTAGTTTAACCTCTTCTGCACCAGCACCGACGTTTACATTTAAGTCTAGCTACATCAAGACTATTTTAGGAAGCTTAGGAAGGGTATATGGTAGCTACAACGATTAACTGAAATAGTCTGTAGCCTTTTAATGGGTGGACATTCTTCCTAAGATGAATAAATTCATCTAGTAGTTGTCAGAGTGTAATGAAAAGGATGTCTCCGTCATTGAGAGGGTTAATCAAACAATCCGAACATTACAAATATCTACCGGTATTATATCACAAACAATGCCGGTGGTCTTCATTTACTCTAACAAACTAACATTAATGTCATCTTACACACCCAACACAACGTAAAGAGAGCAATGCGGAAGTGATGCTCTTTAATTAAATCTTACAATCTAACATAATTTAATCTTAAATACTGTAGTCGTTTTTTTGTGTGTTTTTACCTGACGGAAAATTGTATAACTTAGCAGCTTATTTCTAGATAATTATGGATATGTATAAATCTGCTGTCTCTGTAGCATATTAACCCCTACTGTACCGGCGACGTATTTTTAATTTTATTCTGGCAACTATTAGACGATTTTATTCATCTTAGGAAGGACATCTATCAATTATAAGTCTTCAATTTATCTCAATCCATCCTTTCAGCTACCATATATCCATCTTTAAGCTTAAAAAATTCGTCTAAATGCAGCTGACATCAAATGAAGTGTACGTCACAGGTACTGTAAGGGTTAAGGTCAGGTTTACATAGTTAATAACTCTACGTAATAACCGAATAATCAAGATGGGCGCATGGCAATTTACCGTCAGTTGCAAATACTCAGGTTATACATACACTATAAAGAGAGCCATGTAGAAGTGCTCCCCTTTATTTACCCCTTCTGTACCGGCGACGTCATTTACAGTATATATAATGCTAGCTATGTGTGGTGGATGTTAGGCAGTTTGAGGGGGGATGGGTCGTTTTTCTGGCCCCCTTCTCCCTCATATTTAGCCCCATTAGTTTTCAGATTTCAAGACGTGCACCCCGTTAATTTGGCAATTTTAAGACCTTTCGCCCCATTTATTTGTCAATATTAAGACTTTTCGTGTCATTTCGGGATCTATTTGTTTTTTGGCGAGCGATAGCAAGCCAGTAATTTAAGAGGAACCGGCCTACGGCCGGGAAATTTGTCTACCGAAAAATGTAAACATTTATCATGAAAGGGGGTCTAGGAGGTGTAATTTGTCTACCGAAAAATGTAAACATTTATCTTGAAAGGGGGTCTAGGTGAAATTTTAAGTTTGATGGAGGTCTAGGGAGGAAACTAAAAACAAAACAAAAATACAAAAATAAATATATATATAAATGAGCAAATAAATACGACCATTCCCCCTTAAGAAGGATCTGTGGTAGTGAAAAGGGTTAAGTGTGATAGTTCGAAGTATGTTAATTGCACTAGGCCTTTTTCAAACTGAACAAAATCGTCTAATAGTAACCAGAATAAAGTTAAAAGGACGGCACCGGTACTGAAAGGGTTAAATGCGTAATATTCTGACATTAATTTGATCTAATATACCACACACACCGCTCGTGATCATTAATTTACTCTAACAAACTTCCATTAATTTAATTGTACAAATCATTTAACAATATATTATCATATATCAAATTCAACGTAAAGAGCTTATGTGGAAGTGATGTTCTTCAATTAAAAGTAACTATATATCATATATTTGACCTTATATAACACACACACCAACACACACTAACCATATACCATTAATTTGACCTTATACAGTATAACACACGCACATACACACACAAACCATATAACATTAATTTGACCTTATATAACACACACACCAACACACACACACACACACACTAACCATATACCATTAATTTGACCTTATACAGTATAACACACGCACATACACACACAAACCATATAACATTAATTTGACCTTATATAACACACACACACACACACACACACCAACACATACACACATCAATATACACACACACCAACACACACACACACACACACACACACACACACACACACACACACACACACACTCTCTCTCTGCTGGTAACATAATCACCCCTCAGGCATAAGTATACATAACATTTTCCAGTGCAGTAACTAAGGGAGACTAACGAGAATCACTTAAAAA
Source organism: Paralithodes camtschaticus (assembly GCA_018397895.1). Lineage (NCBI taxonomy): Eukaryota > Metazoa > Arthropoda > Malacostraca > Decapoda > Lithodidae > Paralithodes > Paralithodes camtschaticus. The sequence continues at coordinate 2,338 of JAGKTK010047794.1, read as the reverse complement.
AAAAAAAAAAAAAAAAAAAAAAAAAAAAAAAAAAAAAAAAACAGGCAGCAGCAACCAGAAACCCGGAAGAAGAACTGAAATAGCTAAATAATGAAGGACAGAAAACGAAAACAGCAACCACAAATACGAATGAAGATAAATATGTCCAGTGTGGTAACTAAATGAGACTAAAGAGAACCACTTAAAAACCCCAGGCAGCAGAAACCCGGAAGAACTGAAATACTGTAGCTAAATAGTAAATAATGAAAACAGAAAACGAGAGCAACACGACAAACCCGGAAGAAGATGAGTATTTACAGTGCAGTAAGTCCAGTAACTAAGGATGACTAAAAAGAACCAGTTAAAAAAACAAACAAAAAAAACACACACACACACACACACACACAGGAAGTATAGCAACCAGTAACCAGGAAGAATATCCCCAATTAAGGGAAGGGTTTTTTCCTGTAACCTTTTCTCCGCCATGTTTAGCTCGCTTAGTTTTAAGATTATAAGACGTTCGCCCCATTAGTTTGACGAATTTAAATTTGTGTTTACAAATTTATCTTGAAAGGGGGTCTAGGGGGTGATATGTTTAAGCTTGATGGAGGTCTAGCGAGGACACTAACAAATAAATTAGTAAGTAAATACATGGCCCAAAAACCAAGGAGTAAACTAGAGTGTGAGGCAATGTATTTTTCAATAAAAATTAAGGTAACATTAGTTTAAGGGGGGTCACTGTTTTTGTTTTATCTTTCTCTCATTTTCTCTCTTTCCCTGGCTTGTATCCATTGGCCCCATTCAGCCAACTGTTTTAAGACGTTTATCCCCATCCAGGTGTCGATTTCCTCCTGGCGGGCGATAGCGAGCCAGCATTGTATGGAGAAATCCGGCTTCGCCGGAGAAGTTTTTCTATCGAAAAATTTACAAATTTAGCTTGCTGTAAAACACAAATATATACTGTATATGCTGGCTCGCTACCGCTCGCCAGGAAAATATTGACACCTAGTTGGGGGTAAACGTCTTAAAACAGTAGGCTGAATGGGAACGAATGGATACAAACACAAAGAGAGAGGGAAAGAAAGATAAAACAAACAAAAGCGAGGTGGGCCCCCTTAAAGGGGTGGTGTTTATTGGATTATCTGAGGTTTCTTTGTTGAGAGGCTACTGTTTGGATGTTGTTTGGATGACAAGGTTTCTTTGTTTTCATGACAATTGGATGTATGTAGTTGTTTTTGCATCTGTTAGGGTTATTGGTATTGTTATAATGTATCGGGGTAAGTCACTTATTAGTATTATCAAGTTATTATTGGTCTAGATACTTGGCAGATGAATTTTAACATTGGCAAATGCAAGGTATTAAAGATAGGGAAGATGAATACTAATGCAAAATATAAACTAGCGAATACGGAATTAGAAAACTCAGACTGTGAGAAAGATTTGGGTGTGTTTGTTAGCAATGATTTGAAGTCTAGAAAACAGTGTATAAGCGTTCGTAACAAGGCAAACAGGATTCTCGGGTTCATCTCCAGGAGTGTGAGTAACAGAACTGCTGATGTTATTTTTAAACTATACTTGTCATTAATGAGACCCTGTATGGATTACGCTGTTCAATTATGATGTGCATATTAAAGTATGGACATTCCTGGGAGAAAGTACAACGTAGAATGACAAAAATTATAAATATTATTATATATCTTCCATGTGAAGAAAGGTTGAAGTAATTAGGCTTACATTCGTTAGAGAGGCGCAGAGTTAGAGGGGATATGATAGAAGTGTTCAAGAGGGTTAGTGGGATTAATAAAGGGGACATGAACGATTTACTAAAGTTCAGTGATAGCGAAAGAACTCGAACAAATGGTTTCAAATTAGATACATTTCGTTTCTGAAAAAGATATAGGCAAATATTGGTTGGGTAACATAGTTGTAGATAGGTGGAATAGGCGGCCAAGTGCTATACTGGGATCAAGAACGATTGAAAGATTTAAGCTAAAATTAGATAGGCATATGGACGAGATGGGTTGGGTGTAAGGGGGATCTACCGGGTGTGGGCCAATCGGCCCTCTGCAGACCCCCGTAATCTTATGTTGACCTCTGACCATTTTGGTGGGGTCGGTCCTCATGGTGTTAGTGAGCTGGGTCTATAATTAGACCTTATAATTGAGGTTGGGCGTGAGAGGGATCTGCCTAGTGTTGGCCAATCGGCTTTCTGCAGACTCCCATTTTCTTACGTTCTTATGTTCTTATTATCATTATTATTATCAATATTATTAATATTATCATCATTATTATTTTGTTTTCAAATAGTTTATAATTCTTTGATGGGAGGCCTCCTTTTGCATTATATATACATTTGTGG
>JAGKTK010047793.1:0-12082 GCA_018397895.1 Paralithodes camtschaticus | reverse complement strand
CGAGACGAACTTTCACTAACAAGATACAATATAAATTTATTTTCTGTTTTCTGGCTGTTATTAGACGATTTAATTCAGATTAGGAAGGTTCTGTGGAGGTCCGAGGGCTATTGAGATAATCCCCTAACTTTTCATTCCCACAGATCCTTCTTAGGGGGAGGGAGATCTCCACTCGCGGGATTTTTTTCTTGACCCCTTTCTCCCTCGTGTTTAGCCCCATTGCTTTCGATATTATAAAACGTTTGCCCCATTAGTTTAGCTATTTTAAGAACGTTCACCCCATATTAAGACCTTTCGTGCCATTCAGGTGTCAATTTTATCCTGGCGAGCGATAGCGAGCCTGTAATTTAAGAGAAACCGGCCTTCGGCCGGGAAATTTTTCTACCGAAAAATGTACAAATTTATCTTGAAAGGGACTCAAGGGGGTGTAATTTCAAGCTTGATGGAGGTCTAGGGAACCAACTAAAAACCTCCCCTTAAGCTGTATAAAATCGTCTAAGGACAGCCGTAGTAAACTGTTAAAACTGTTAAAACTGTTAAAACTGTTAAAACTGATAAAACTGTTAAAACTGTTAAAACTGTTAAAATGCATCACAATCTTCAAATGCTCCCTTAGTGCTTGCTTCAGTGTTGGCAAAACCCTTTCCGTAGTGTACAGTCGGACTAATAAGTGATTAATCGACACCAAGGATGTTTTGATCAATAATTTGTATCGGCAATATTAACACATGATTTCTTCTTTTTGAGTGAGATACACACACATGTTCCTACACTTACCTATTCAACATCTGACAGACATTAATACAGCACAGCGCGAGCTAAACGTAATGGCAGCTGGGATATGACTTATTAGCGCCATTGTACCCATTGTTCCCACTTTCCTGGAAAGAAGCAAACATTCTTTCTGTTCTGTTAGGAACCTCTTGAGATCCATTCAATTACATACCAATAACTTTAAATTCCACCCGTGGTAAAATCTTCGAAACAGTAAAATACAATCATCTAATAAAGACTGATACATTAATCAGCGATAGACATACTCTACCTTCAGTCTAGTTACCGATACCAGTGCAAAAAAGTCCCTAAATATAACGAGAACAAAATTGCTCATGGGAAAATTGACGGAAAAATCGCTCGTGTGACAGCGGCTTAATTCCATAATTTTATTCTTATCTTTATAATATAATTAAACGTGTAATGGTAGATGGCCAATATTCTCAATTTTATTCCATGGGGATCAGTTTTGGCCCAACTCTGTTCCTTATTCATATCAATGATCTGTACATCAATCATAACCCAATACATTCCTACGCAGATGACTCAACACTCCGCAATTTGATTATATTATATAAGTTCGGAAGCTGACAACCACTTCCGGCATGGGTGGGAGTTGGCATTGTAAAAGAACCAAGACAACCCTGTGTTGGTCAATGCCTGGGTATGTGTGTATTATTGTGGTGTCTGTGAGATGAGACAGCGAGGCAGTGGCGATGCAACTTCGAGAGGTCAGAATTGCAGTGGACCATGTGGAGACAGCTAGGCGAAGTGATTTTTTTGTTTGTTTTATCCACTGGATATGAAATAGACAAAAGGCAGACTGCCCGTAAAGAGTGTCTCACTCAAAGCCAGAGGAGTGACAGAGAGCCAAATTCAAGGTACGTTTGGGTCAAAATGCTTGGGCACATGAAGTTTAAAGCAGTCTAAGTCATAGGATGCAGGAAATATTGATTGAGAGAGAGAGTTCCAGAACTCACTTGTTGAGTAGTAGAAAGACTGAGAAAACTGGTTAATTCTTGGGTAACGCCATGAACGAGCCGGTTGCAACAATTAACTTAAGGGGGGTGACCTGCTTTTTGTTATTTCTCTCATTTTCTCTCTTTCTCTGGCTTGTATCCATTCGGCCCCATTCAGCCAACTATTTTAAGACTTTTATCCCCATCTACAGGTAGGTGTCGATTTCTTCCTGGCGAGCGATAGCGAGCCCGCATTATATGAAGAAATCCGGCTTCGCCGGAGACATTTTTCTATCGAAAAATGTACAAATTTAGCCTGCTGTCAAACAAAAATTTAAAAATGTGCTGGCTCGCTACCGCTCACCAGTAAACAATTGACACCTGGATGGGGATAAACGTCTGAGAACAGTAGGCTGAATGGGGCCAAATGGGTACAAGCCAGAGAAAGATAGAAAAGGACAGAACAAAAACAGGTCACCCCCCTTAAACGTCTCCTCGAAATCTGGAATTAGATCTGATGTTATCGTGCTGAGTGGTTATATCTACAGCATGTAAGTCTATGCCCGGAGGCAGAGTTGTGACATAAAACAATAAAATACGACAATATATATAGGTGTGTGTGTGTGTGTGTGTGTATTTACCTATTTGTATTTACCTATTTGTAGTATACAGGAGTTGAGCTTTTTAGGCTCGTATTGTCCCGCTTCCTGAGTTACAATTATCTAACTTTGCCTTAAAAATATGAATGTTTTTGGCACACACCACTTCCTCTTCCAACTGATTCCACTTACTTATACTTCTGTAAGGGAAACTATACTTTCTCACATCTCCTTTACATCTTCCTTTCATTAATTTATATCTATGCCCCCTAGTTCTACCATTATCTTTCACAATATAACCCTTCTTGTCCACCTTTTCGAGTCCTCTCACACATTTGTACATCATATATGTACGTGTGTGTGTGTGTGTGTGTGTGTGTGTGTGTGTGTGTGTGTGTAAAGGAAAGTAAAGTAAAAAAAATGTATTGCCATTAAGAAACTACAATACATAAGTTTATAATAATAATGAAAATGGCACGGTCTGCCCAGCCGGGGCTCCCAGGCAGACAAAATTAAGGGGAGATTTCCACTTGAGGGATTTTTTTCTTGACCCCTTTCTCCCTCATGTTTAGCCCCAGTGCTTTTGATATCTTATGACGTTCGCACCATTAGCTTGGTGATTTTTAGAACTTTCGCCCCATTTATGTCAATTTTAAGACCTTTCGTGCCATTTAGGTGTCGATTTTTTCCTGGCGAGCGATAGCGAGCCTGTAATGTATGAGGTACCGGCCTTCGGCCGGGAAATTTTTCTACCGAAAAATTTACAAATTTATCTGTCAAGGGGGTGCAATTTTAAGTTTGGCGGAGTTTTAGAGAACTAACCAAATGCCTCCCCTTAATGATATATATTTAATTACATATATATTTAATTACATATATTTAATTACCGTACATATATTTAATTACCGTACATATGTTTAATTACATATATTTAATTACATATATTTAATTACATATATTTAATTACATATATATTTAATTACATATATATATTTAATTACATATATATTTAATTACATATATATTTAATTACATATATTTAATTACATATATATTTAATTACATATATATGTAATTACATATATTTAATTACATATATTTAATTACATATATTTAATTACATATATATTTAATTACATATTCAGTACAGGCAATTTAGACTGACATGGATTACAGTTGTCTTACAAGCATATCCTGAACTATGAACATTGAAAAGTAAATAGACGATTCTCAACCCTTTGAAGCTCTGACTTCTATCATTAGACGATTTTATGCAGCTTAGGAAGGATCTGTGGGTATTAAAAGGGTAAATACTATCTCAATCAACCCTTTGACTTCCATATACCGTTACTAATCTGAATAAAATCGTCTAATAGTAGCCAGAAACAGAACAGAAACGCGTATTGGAGCTTGAGAGGGTTAATTTTTGTATTTAAGGGGAGATTTCCACTTGAGGGAGTTTTTTCTTGACTCCTTTCTCCCTCATGTTTAGCCCCATTGCTTTTCTAATTTTAAGACATTCGCCCCATTATTTTGATGAGTTTAAGAACTTTCAACCCATTTCTGTCAATTTTAAGACCTTTCGTGCAATTTAGGTGTCGATTTTTTCCTGGCGAGCGATAGCGAGCCTGTTTTTTAAGAGGAACCGGCTTTCAGCCGGGAAATTTTTCTACCGAAAAATGTACATATTTATCTTGAAAGGGGCTCAAGGGGTTTTAATCTTAAGCTTGATGGATATCTAGAGACCAAACTAAAAACCTCCCTATTGCTTGAATAGATGAGAATTCCACAATTGAGGACCGGTACAAATTTTACCATTTCTAAACAGAACTGTGTGTATGTGAGAGTGTGAGTGCGTGAGTGTGTGTATGTGAGAGTGTGCGTGTGTTTGCGTGTGTGTGTGCTACCGGATGCTAGTGGTCAGTGAGCACGTGTTAGAAGGAAGGAAGGAAGGAAGGAAGGTGGGGGGTGGGTTAAGCAGGAGGTAATGTCAAGGGGGAATCAGTTGTACAGTCGGCCACATAAGTTTGTGTACACTCCCTATTTATATTTATGGAAGGAAAGATAGGGTGATTGACTTATGAGAATAATTTGCCTTAGAACCGTTAAGGGGAGATTTCCACCTGGAGGATTTTTTTCTGGACCCCTTTCTCCCTCATGTTTAGCCCCATTGCTTGTGAGATTTTAAGACGTTTGCCCCATTAGTTTGGTGAATTTAAGAATGTCCGCCCCATTCTGTCAATTTTAAGAGCTTTCGTGCCATTTAGGTGTCGATTTTATCCTGGCGAGCGATAGCGAGCCTGTAATTTAAGAGTAACCGGCCTTCGGCCGGGAAATTTTGCTACCGAAAAATTTACAAATTTATCTTGAAAGGGACTCAAGGGGGTGAAATTTTAAGTTTGATAGAAGTCTAGGGAAAGCACTAAAAACCTCCCCTGAAGGGGCGTGTCCTACTTGTTTCTTTCATTTTCTCTCTTTCTCTGACTTGTATCCATTCGACCCCATTCAGTCTACTATTTTAAGACGTTATCCCCATCCAGGTGTCGATTTCTTCCTGGCGAGCGATAGCGAGCCATCATTGTATGGAGAAATCCAGCTTGATACCCCTGATGGTAACAAAGGCTTTAAAGTATCCCCAATAGGCTCAACACAGCTAACTCAAAGACAACTGCAGAGGTTGAAGTAACTAAACGAAAGGTTTCTAAATACCCCTGATGGTAACAAAGGCTTTAAAGTATCCCCAATAGGCTCAACACAGCTAACTCAAAGACAACTGCAGATGTTGAAGTAACTAAACTAAAGGTTTCTAAATACCCCTGATGGTAACAAAGGCTTTAAATTATCCCCAATAGGCTCAACACAGCTAACTCAAAGACAACTGCAGGGGTTGAAGTAACTAAACTAAAGGTTTCTAAATACCCCTGATGGTAACAAAGGCTTTAAAGTATCCCTAATAGGCTCAAAATACCCCTGATGGTAACAATGGCTTTAAAGTATCCCTAATAGGCTCAAATTTGCGTCATATGCCGGAGAGGGTTAAGGGGAGGTTTTTAGTTTGGTCTCTAGATATCCATCAAGCTTAAGATTAAACCCCCTTGAACCCCTTTCAAGATAAATTTGTACATTTTTCGGTAGAAAAATGTCCCGGCTGAAAGCCGGTTTCTCTTAAAAAACAGGCTCGCTGTCGCTCGCCAGGAAAAAATCGACACCTAAATTGCACGAAAGGTCTTAAAATTGACAGAAATGGGTTGAAAGTTCTTAAAATCATCAAAATAAAGGGGCGAACGTCTTAAAATTAGAAAAGCAATGGGGCTAAACATGAGGGAGAAAGGAGTCAAGAAAAAACTCCCTCAAGTGGAAATCTCCCCTTAAACAATTCTTTCCCGTCGCAGAGCCGCTAATGGACGAAACAGCTTGAAAAATGACGTTACCTTGTGAAATTGGAGTGTTAATCTGTGTAATCTCTATACACAGCCTTAATTCTCACAATATGCGTTCGGTATTTGGCGATGCGAAGGGAAGGACATGAGTTTAAGAATACCAACCTTAGGCCTCCCAGTTCCATCTCGGGTTTTTATTCGTATCCTCCAAGGCTTGCTCTGAATTAACTGTGTGTCATGTTTGTGTGGGTCTATGAATATGAGGTTATTACGTTATGTTGTGTTATATATATAGGAAGAAAGAAATAGAGAGAGAGTGAGTGTGTGTGCGTGTGTGTGTGTGAGAGAGAGAGAGAGTGAGAGAGGGGGAGAGCAAAATAAAATGCCAGTAAGGAGAAAGGTGTAAGTCAAGCAATGCAGAGAGAGAGAGAGAGAGAGAGGGGCGAGAGAGAGAGAGAGAGAGCAAGGGAAGAGATGTCCGTCAAGCCCGGAAGCATGCAAAACAAGAACGTTTCACACAAGGAGAAAAACAAACAAACAAGAGAAGGAGAGCGGAAGTGGAGGAACACATAAGACAAAAGAATGGTAAGAGAAAAATAAAAGGATAATAGGAGAAATATATAAGGATAATAGGAAAAATATATAAGGATAATAGGAGAAATATATAAGGATAATAGGAGAAATATATAAGGATAATAGGAGAAATATATAAGGATAATAGGAGAAATATATAAGGATAATAGGAGAAATATATAAGGATAATTGGAGAAATATATAAGGATAAGAGGAGAAATATATAAGGATAATTGGAGAAATATATAAGGATATTAAGGGGGGGTGACCTGCTTTTGTTCTGTCCTTTTTCTATCTTTCTCTGGCTTGTATCCATTTGGCCCCATTCAGCCTACTGTTTTAAGACGTTTATCCCCATCCAGGTGTCAATTTTTTACTGGTGAGCGGTAGCGAGCCAGCATATTTTTTATTTTTGTTTGACAGCAGGCTAAATTTGTACATTTTTCGATAGAAAAATTTCTCCGGCGAAGCCGGATTTCTTCATATAATGCTGGCTCGCTATCGCTCGCCAGGAAGAAATCGACACCTAGATGGGGATAAACGTCTTAAAATAGTTGGCTGAATGGGGCCGAATGGATACAAGCCAGAGAAAGAGAGAAAAGGACAGAAATAACAAAAAGCAGGTCACCCCCCTTAANGGAGAAATATATAAGGATATTAAGGGGGGGTGACCTGTTTTGGTTCTGTCCTTTTCTATCTTTCTCTGGCTTGTATTCATTTGGCCCCATTCAGCCTACTGTTTTAAGACGTTTATCCCCATCCAGGTGTCAATTTTTTACTGGTGAGCGGTAGCGAGCCAGCATATTTTTTATTTTTGTTTGACAGCAGGCTAAATTTGTACATTGTTCGATAGAAAAATGTCTCCGGCGAAGCCGGATTTCTTCATATAATACTGGCTCGCTATCGCTCGCCAGGAAGAAATCGACACCTAGATGGGGATAAACGTCTTAAGATAGTAGGCTGAATGGGGCCTAATGGATACAAGCCAGAGAAAGAGAGAAAAGGACAGAAATAACAAAAAGCAGGTCACCCCCCTTAATTAAGAGGTATATACAAGGATAATAAGAGGAATACAAGAAAATGGGAGAAATGTAATAGTATGAGTGAAATTTATAAGGATGATAAAAGAAATACACTCTTATTCTGTCCAGCTCTCCAACCCAAGAATTGCATGTTCTCAGTCTTTCGTCTACTCAACACGTGAACTCTGGAACTCTCTCCCTCAATCAATCTGTTCTTCATCTTATGACTTAAACTGCTTTAAACTTCGTGTGTCCAGGCATTTCGACCCCATCGTCCCTTGAATTCGGCCCTGTCACTCTTTCGGCTTTGGGGAGGACACTCGTTACAGGCAACCTGCCTATTGTCTCCTTCATACAAAACAAACAACATGTTTTGATATTTTAAAACATTCGCCCCATTAGTTTAGCGATTATAAGACCTTTCGTGCCATTTAGGTGTCCTTTTTTTTCCTGGCGATTACTAGTCTTGCTAAGGCGGCCTCCCAGAAGCTGGGTGTGCTCAACCGCGTCACGGGGTTCTTTAAGGGGAGGTTGTCAATGTGTTTCCTAGACTTCCATCAAGCTTGAAATTACACCCCTTGACCCCCTTTGAAGATACATTTGTAAATTTTTCGGTAGAAAAATTTCCCGGCCGAAGGCCGGTTCCGCTTAAATTACAGACTCGCTATCGCTCGCCAGGAAAATATCGACACCTAAATGGGACGAAAGGTCTTAAAAGTGACATAAATGGGGTGAAACTTCTTAAAATCGCCAAACTAATGGGTCGAACATCTTAAAATTTCAAAAGCAATGGGGCTAAACATGAGGGAGAAAGGGGCAAAGAAAAAAATCCCTCAAGTGGATATCTCCCCTTAACCCTGCACAGCTTCTTGCTCTGTACAGGGGCACAGTGCGTCCTTGTATTGAGTATTGTTCACATGTGTGGGGAGGATTCTCTCACACCGCACTTATAGACAAAGTAGAAAGGAAGGCCTTCCGTATCATTAACGCCCGTTCACTCACCGATGCTCTGCAATCTCTCTCTCTTCGCCGCAATGTTGCATCTCTCTCACTATTCTAGCACTACTACAATAACTAGTGTTCCTCAGAGCTCTCTTAGTGTATGCCACCTCTTCTACGTAGAGTACGTAGTAACCGTCTTGCAACACAAGCCCACCCCTACTATGTGCAACAGTTGAGCTCTGGAACTCTCTCCCTTAATCCATCTTTCCCTCATCATATGACTTAAATTGCGTCAAACTCTGTGTGTCCAGACATTTTGGCTCGAACATTCCTTGCTTTTAGCCCTGTCACTCTGTCAACTCTGGGGGAGGCACTCGTCACAGGCAATGTTGCCTTTTGCCTCCTCATCCACATAGAAAAAAAAGTACCTCGAATATCACTGCTAATAATAATACTTGTAAAACTTAATAAAATAGTAATAACATTTTGTGTTTTTCTGGTGTCCTTGAAATTCATTTATTTAGTTTATTTATTTATATATAATTATATTTATGTATGTATTTTTTTTTTTTATTTTTTTTTTTTTTTTGCCAGACGTCGTAATTTCCGACAAGGGGTGACCATTTAGATTATAATTTTGTCATGAATCGATAAGTTGCCCGGGCTTGACTCTACCAATAACATTTTGACAGTGCGGGTTCAATCTGCCGCCCCTTTGATCAGCAGCCGATGCTCTAATGATTATGCAACGGCTCGCGATTTTGATAAAGTTTATAACATTGACAATTAAATGAAAACGTAACATGTTTTGCAATGAATTCAATACTGCTTCATAACTGTGCTCGTGAGTTGTGGTTCAGGTGAGTGAGCGTCTCATCCTAAAATGTCCGTGTCCGCTCGCCTGATGGTTCTATACTCCTGGCTTTGACTCACCTCGAGCCAAGGGGGTAAGAACACTAGGGATCGTGACTGTACATACTGTACAGTCGGAGACATATCCGAGTTGCACATTCCCATGGATCTGAACCGAGTGAAACTGAGACTATAGAGCTCGAAGCAGAGGATCATGTATACGATAACAATGGTTCGCGCTAATGAACCGCTACCTCTTGCTTCGAACTTCTTACCCCTCATGGAGGAGGTATCAGATCCCTGGCACGTTGAAATGAGTGGGCGGGGACTATGGTGGAGAGAGGTTGGGGAGAACAGTGGCGTGGAACAACTGTAGAAGCAAGGGAGCAGCAGTACTCAATATTTCTTCGTCCAGTCTGTATTGTTCGGTAGAGAAGTGAGACAGTAGTGCCGACAAGATGTTTGCATTTCCGGCAAGTGGACTATTGGAGGTGGGAGTGATAGCAGCAAAAATGAAGGTAAATATAATGTTACTTTTACGACCGACAGTGATTTCAGGAACAATTGTGTGTGTGTGTGTGTTTTCCTTCATATGGAGTGTTTTCGTCACAGTGGCTGTTTGGGGGAAGCAACTTTTGTCGTTGATAGTACAGTTACCCACAAAAGACCTGATCCTCAACGTGATCTTATTAATAGAAATAAAGTAACACCCCGTTCTTAATCATCAATTACAAACCCCAATACACTTGAATAACTAATGAAAGCATATGGTCCTCCCGGGATTAGAACTCGGGACACCACACCCAGAACATAAGCACCTAAACCATTACACCACCAACACAGTTAAAGATTGAATGCACGATCACGATTAATAAACCTTTTTCGAATTGTGGATATCAATCTAATCATGTGCTCAGACCCAACTGCGTTATGGAAAGCTTAATGTTATAGTGAGAGGACAGAACAATGAATGGGGCAAAGATCACTAAGAATCGGCCTTGCTAGACATTAGGGTTATTTTAAACGACACTACTGCAGCGTTATGAGAAACAATTTATTAGGGAAAATAGGCACCAATAGATTCGCCATAATTTTTTCCATATAGTCCGCATGAAGGATTTTCGTTATCAACAAATTTAAAAATACTCACTTCACAGACAAATACACCAAAAATCTAAGTCAAAGCGGGGGTGTGGGGGCGGCAGCCCCCACCTATAATACTAGGATAGGATAGGTAAGGTTGTTAGGTTAGGCTAATGTCCTTTCAAAGGGGGATAGGCTAGTAAACACTANTGACGCACATCACTTCTAACTATGAAATGTGTGCCTGTCATGGATACCCAGTGCATTCTCGCTTCCTTTTAGCATTTATAGTCCATACATTCTCGCTTCCTTTTATCACTTATATTCCATACATTCTCGCTTCCTTTTATCACTTATATTCCATACATTCTCGCTTCCTTTTATCATTTATATTCCATACATTCAAATATTTAAGTAGTGTGTGTGTGTGTGTTCTAGTTGGCATGGTCTTAAGGGGAGATCTCCACTTGAGGGATTTTTATCTTGACCCCTTTCTCCCTCATGTTTAGCTCCATTGCTTTTGATATTATAAAATGGTTGCCCCATTAGTTTAGCGATTTTAAGAACTTTCACCCCATATTAAGACCTTTCGTGCCATTTAGGTGTCGATTTTATCCTGGCGAGCGATAGCGAGCCTGTAATTTAAGTGGAACCGGCCTTTGGCCGGGAAATTTTTCTACCCAAAAATGTACAAATTTATCTTGAAAGGGACTCAAGGGGGTGTAATTTTAAGGTTGATGGAGGTCTAGGGAACAAACTAAATACCTCTCCTTAATCCACCAAGAAACAGGAAGTTTCTCGATTACTTTTGGCACTACCTGGACGTGTCAAACAGAGCCATTTATGGAGAGCGAAAAACATCATATCTCGGATTGCTTCGAATAGTGCCGTCAGAGGGCACTATTGGTTTGGCTGAAGATTCAGACCACAATTTTAGTCCCAGACTGTACATTAAAATCACGACGAGGAACAGAGCTTATGTGGGCAACTGCACTACCAACAACTGCACTACCAACAACTGCACTACCAACAACAAAAGTCCCTTCTCCCAACCTGCCACTGTGTGAATCCGAATCACCTGGGGGTCGAAACAAATAACGAAGCATTTATTGGGTGTAAATTTCGTTTCTTTCAGATGCTTCATTTGTCGACCCCCAGATGTTTCTGAGTCACTCTCTGGCTGGTTGGAGGAACGGAATTTTGTCGTTGATAATGCAAGTTCCCGCAAAAGATCTGTTCCCCTCCGTGATCATATGCATCCCAGTCCTGACGTTATTCCTGACTTACAGTGTGCTGGCTTGATAATCCACTAGGTTGATAGCCTCGGAGTCCTATTTTAACTAACTAACTTATTCCAAGTAATATAATACGCCTGATTGAATTACGAGAATATAGCTCCTTATGCAGTGGTTAATACATCTGATTAAGGGGAGATTTCCACTTGAGGGATTTTTTTCTTGACTCCTTTCTCCCTCATGTTTAGCCCCATTGTTTTCCTAATGTTAAGACGTTCGCCCCATTATTTTGACGATTTTAAGAACTTTCAACCCATTTCTGTCAATTTTAAGAACTTTCGTGCCATTTAGGTGTCGATTTTATCCTGGCGAGCGATAGCGAGCCTGTAATTTAAGAGGAACCGGCTTTCAGCCGGGACATTTTTCTACCGAAAAATGTACAAATTTATCTTGAAAGGGGCTCAAAGGGGTGTAATCTTAAGCTTGAAGTATATCTACGGACCAAACTAAAAACCTCTCCTTAATCAACTGATAATCAAAATAAACCACACTCGTAATTCAGTCACACGACTAGGAACAGAACTTATGTGGCCGACTGTACCTGAGTGGAGATTGTTCGGTCAATATTTAAGAGTCGCACCACAGCCGGGATCTCATTGCTAA